>VWZX01001514.1:227087-241201 GCA_013399015.1 Galbula dea | reverse complement strand
GGTGTGGCTAGAAGGTCAAGAGAGGTTCTTCTCCCCCTTTACTCTGCCCTGGTGAGGCCGCGTCTGGAATATTGTGTCCAGCTCTGGGCCCCTCAGTTTAAGAGAAGGATAGGGAACTGCTGGAAAGAGTCCAGTGCAGAGCCACCAAGATGAAGGCGCTGGAACGTCTTCCTTATGAGGAAAGGCTGAGGGAGCTGGGTCTCTTTAGCTTGGGGAAGAGAAGACTAAGGGGTGACCTCATTTATACTTTTAAGTATGTGAAGGGTGTGTGTCAGGGGGATGGGGTCAGGCTCTTCTCGGTGAAGCCCAGTGACAGGACAAGAGGCAATGGTTGTAAGCTGAAGCATAGGAGGTTCCGTGTGAACACACGTAGAAATTTTTTCACAGTGAGAGTGCTGCAGCACTGGCCCAGACTGCCCAGAGAGGCTGGGGAGTCTCCTTCTCTGGAGATATTCAAAACCCGTCTGGACGCACTTCTGTGTGACCTGGTCTATGGAATCATGCTGTGGCAGAGGGGTTGAACTAGATGATCTTTCGAGGTCCCTTCCAACTCCTAACATTCTGTGATTCTGTGTGATCAGTACAGGCTGGGGGCTGATCTGTTGGAGAGCAGCTCTGGGGAAAAAGACCTGGGGGTCCTCGTGGACAAGAGGATGACCATGAGACAACAATGCACTGTTGCAGCCATGAAGGCCAATGGCATCCTAGGATGTGTTAAGAAGAGCGTGGCCAGCAGGTCTAGGGAGGTTATCCTCCTCCTCTACTCTGTGCTGGTGAGACCCCACCTGGAGTACTGTGTCCAGTTCTGGGCTCCCCAGTTCAAGGACAGGGAGCTACTGGAGAGAGTCCAGCACAGGGCCACCAAGATGATTAAGGGAGTGGAGCATCTACCCTATGAAGACAGGCTGAGAGAGCTGGGTCTCTTTAGCCTGGAGAAGAGGAGACTGAGGGAGGGCCTCATCAATGTCTACAAATATGTTAAGGGCAAGTGTCAGGAGGATGGAGCCAGGTGCTTCTCAGTGTCATCCAGTGTTAGGACAAGAGGCAATGGGAGCAAGTTAGAGCATAGGAGGTTTAGTGTAAACATAAGGAAAAACTTTTTCACAGTGAGGGTGACAGAACACTGGAATAGGCTGCCCAGGGTGGTTATGGAGTCTCCTTCTCTGGAGACATTCAAAACTCACCTGGACTCGTTCCTGTGTGACCTCATCTAGGTGATCCTGCTTTGGCAGGGGGGTTGGACTAGATGATCTTTCTATGTGCCTTCCAACCTCTAACATTCTATGAATATTAGTCCACTATAGAGCTTGATTTTCCCAGAGGCTGGTGCATGGAAGGGGATCTGATACACCTACTCAATACCACGGTCTTTGGCCCAGGTGTCTATAAAGCTGTTTAGGAAGCGAGTCCCATTGTGTCACTCAATTCTTTCTGGGTTGCCATGTCAACATAAGACTTGCTTTTAAAGGCCCAGGATAGTATTCTGGGAAGTTGCATGGGACACAGGATAGATTTCCAGGCACTCGTTTGCTTCCACCACTGCAAATACATAGTGCTTGTCTTGGTGGGTTTGTGCATGTGTGATGTAGTCAATGTGTCAGACCCCTACATATTTATATTTCAGCCATTGTCCTCCATAGCACAAAGACTTTAAGCACTTGGCTTGCTTGACTACAGCACGTTTCACATTCATGGGTAACTTGTGCAATAGTGCCCATGGTCAAGTCCACCCCTTGATCTTGAGCCCATCTCTATGTTGCATCACTTCCTTGATGATGTGATGGTTTGGCCTAGGCCATTTTCTTGGTAACCAGCTTGTAACCAGGGAAGTGGTCATGTTCCCAGTATTCCATACAATTTTTACGTAACCCGGGGTATAAATAAGAAGGGGGAAAGACCTTTGCTCTCTTCCCTTCTGGTGGATCCAGAGACATAGGTTCTCTGCTATCGGTCTCACCCATGCAGAGGAGTGAAGCCTTGTAGGCCTTGAGAGGCCGTGGTTGCTGGCAGCCTGTCGGTGTGACTCTGCTGTCTTAAGCAGAGTTGTAAGATTTTGGTTTATTAGTTCTATCCTGGGTTTTGAGTGTACATACCTGTTTTAGTTTCCCTTTTTCCCTTTTCCCTTTCCCTTTGGGGGGGGTTCCTTCTACTGTGTACATAGTATTTTAATTGTATATAACTGCTATATATGTAAATATATATACTTTTGATATAATTCGGGTTGTTTTGGGCTCTTCAGTTTTTTTCCTTGTAGTTTTTCTATTGCCTTCTAAGAGAGAAAGGGAGGGGAAAGGCTTTCGCTGTGAGTTTGGGCATTTGGCAGGGACCCAGGTCCAAACCATCACAGATGACCTGAGGTGTCATGGGCTCACCAAGCTATAAATAATTCACACTTACATTGCCAGTCCACATCCACCTGCACCACTTTAATCTTAGCAGCCTGATCCACCTGCTGGTTGTTTTGATGTTCTTCAGTGGCCCAACTCTTGGGTAATTGGGCATTCACATGACATACTTTCACCACCAGGTTCTCTACCCAAGAAGTAATATCTTGTCACAGTTCAGCAGCCCTGATGGGTTTACCTCTGTGCTGCCAGTTGCTCTGCTTCCATTGCTGTAACCACCCCCACAGGGCATTGGCCACCACCCATGAGTCACTATAGAGATAGAGCACTTTGCCGCTGAGCAATATCGAAAGCCAGATGGATGGCTTTCACCTCTGCAAACTGATTCAATGCATCATTTCCTTCAGCAGCTTCAGCGAGTAGTTGTGTAGGACTCCACACAGCAGCCTTCCACCCTCAATGTTTTCCCACAATGCAACAGGAACCACCAGTTCCCAACAGGGCATATCACTTCTCATTATCTGGTAATTCATTATATGATGGGGCATCTTCAGCACATGCTACCTCCTTCTCCTTTGGCAATATACAAAAATCTTTGCCCTCTGGCCAGTTTGTGATCACTTCCAAGATTCTTGGGTAGTTAGGGCTCCCTATTCGAGATGATTGTGTAATCAGTGCAACCCACTTACTCCATGTGGCATCAGTTGCATGGTGTATAGAGGAGACCTTCCTTTTCAACATCTAGCCCATCACTGGCAGTCGGGGTACCAGGAAGAACTGTGCATCAGTACCAACCACTTCTGAGTCAACTTGAACTTCATATGCTGGCAGTCTCTCTTTTTCAGTTGGGGTATAGTTGTCCTCAGATCCTTTGTATTCTCAACTCCAAAATACTAGGGGTCAGCCTTGCGTTTCCCTAGGTGCTCTCTTCCAGAGGCTTCAGGTGGGACCATTCTTCCTGGCTGCAGTGTAGAGCACATTTTTAATATCTTGTCCTGCTCAGAGTGGCCTGAGGGCTCCTGCATGCACAAGCTCCTGCTTAATTTGTTCAGACTTGTCACTGCTTGGGGCCCCATTCAAAATGGTTCTTCTGAGTCATGTGGCAGAGAGCACTCACAAACAGGTTGTAGTCTGGGATATGCATCCTCCAGAAACCCACAACACCCAAGAAAGCCTATGTTTCCTTTTTATTGGTGGACAGAGACGTAGCTGGTATCTTGTTAATCACATCCATTAGGATCTGGTGACATCTGTCTTGCTATCCCTGCTCAGGTCCCTAGACCGTACTTCATTTGATGGCAAAACCAAGTTTTCAGAAGGATTTGAATTATTTTCTTCCCTTTCTCAAAAACTTTGTTGTCGTTAGTATGGAAGGACATGACATTCAGATAGCACCAGCAGGTACCCAGCAGATAGCAATTTTTATTAGTAACAACACTACTTTTATACTTTTACAGAAAGGATAATGACCAATTACCTTCATACAGAGAGGGCACTAACCAGTCAGTGACTAACACCTTCATAGACAAAGTATACTGACTAATTAGCAGGTGGCATTTACATATACAAATTATACTGACCAACTAAGAAGCAACACTTACTGGGTGAAAACAACTACCATAAATGGGATAAAAACAGTGCACTTCAAAAACAAGTGAATGTGATAAGACTGACGCTGTAAACTGTGCGGAGGGGGCAGCATACCAAGACTGTGGGCCTCTGTGTACCAGCTGGTTAGCTGACTCCCACCTTCTCTCTCAGGCTACCTAACTTCTTGTGAGAAACTGACCTCTGCCTTGTTCAGCCTCCCTTCTGTAGAAGCCTGGCCCCTGCAGCCCACAATAGCACACCACACTTCTGCTGCTGTTTTGCCCCATATAATGATGTCATCAATGTACTGCAGGTGTTCTGGAGCTTCACCCTGTAGGGAATATTTTAGCAGACCAAGGACATGACATCTTATCGAGAGCCTGTTTGCACAACCCAGCCCACGGTCCTGAAGGCTATGTCCTTGAAGATAGGGGGAAAATAATAAGGCTGTAAGCAGGATAAGAGGGAGCTAGGCAAGGTATGCTAACCGCAGAACCGAGGGGGGGTTGATGTAACAGTGTGTGTAGATTTGAATGTAACCAATTATGTTAGAAACAATTAGTAACAAAAGTGCGTGAACAAGTTAGTTTAGCCAATAGTAGCTTTGTTTTATCTGAGCAGTCGCTGGCAAGGATGGGTGCGAGGGAGGTGCTGGGTGAAATCCTCTTCGCTCCTGAAGCTGCCTGTCTCAAACCCCCTCCTCTCCTCCTCCTTCTCCTGCATACACCTGCAAGGTCATACTTCTGCAGGAGCCAACCCTAGGACGCTGCGAGAGCGGAGCCCAACCGGGGCTGCCGGAGCGGCGCTGAGGGGACTAAAAGTGTTGCAGGAGCCGACTGCTGCCGGAACAGGTTTGAGGAAACCGGGGCTCTGCAACAGCCGAGCGTAGTCGGCACTGACCAGCAAATGCCGGCGTGAGCTGATGCGAGGACGTAGGCTGACTGGCCAGGAGATCTACGTCCCCGCTGAGCCTGTCTCGGGGTCGCTGTGCGTGTTGCTGCCCATCTCTGCGGGATGGAATCGCCGCAATCCGTAGAATCATCACAGAATCATAGAATGGCTCAGGTTGGAAGGAACCTTGAAGATCATCTAGTTCCAGCCCCCCCCGCCATGGGCAGGGATGCCAATCACTAGACCAGGTTGCCCAGGGCCACATCCAGCCTGCCCTTGAACACTGCCAGGGATGGGGCATCCACAACCTCCCTGGGCAACTTGTTCCAGTGCCTAACCACCCTCCTGGTAAAGAAATTCCTCCTAATCTCCAATCTAAATTTCCCCTCTTGTAGCTTGTAGCCATTTCCCCTTGTCTTGTCACAGTTTGAGAACCTAAAACGTCTCTCCCCTTCTATCCTATAGTCCCCCTTTAGGTACTGGAAAGCAGCTATGAGATCCCCTCGAAGCCTTCTCTTTTTAAGGCTGAACAACCCCAACTGTTTCAGCCTTTCCTCATAGGGGAGGTGCTCCAGTCCTTTAATCATCTTTGTGGCCCTCCTCTGGACTCACTCTAACAGGTCCACATCTTTTTTTACGTTGAGGAGCCCAGAACTGGATGCAGTACTCCAGGTGGGGCCTCACGAGGGCAGAGTAGAGAGGCAGAATCACCTCCCTAGTCCTGCTGGTCACACATCTCCTGATGCAGCCCAGGATTCGGTTGGCTTTCTGGGCTGCGAATATACATTGCTGGCTCATATCCAGCTTTCCATCTATCAGGACCCCCAAGTCCCTCTCTGCACGGCTACTTTCAGTGAGCTCCTCACCCAGTCTGTACTCATAGCCAGGATTACTCCTACCCAAGTGCAGGACCTTACATCACCGGGTGCATGGCTACAATTGTGTGCCGGCACCACCGCACGCCCCCACACACCCCCTCCCTGCACCGTCGCCGCACGCTCATACTGGTGGTTGATTTGAAGGACTGAGATGTGCCATTAGGACTTTTGGTCTGCAATCATTTTTATGCTCTTTTCGGTATCATATACCAATGGCCTGCTTGGCAAAAAGAAAAAGGGGGAGAGGACCCATCTGAATTAAATCCCAATGCCAAGCAGCCTTAAAAAGGCAGTTTGACATTTGTCAAGGCATTGTGAGATCCTGCCCGCAGTGTAGCCAATATGGAACAAGCCTGGGGCTAGGTGTCAATCCCAGGGGCCGTTACAGTTATATCTCCACAGATGACGGACCGCTATGGGTGCCTAGCAGATGGACCAAGTCAGCCGCAGAGAAAGTGAAGGACAACGTGACCATTGATACCCTCAGTCAATCGCCAGGTGGATATTAAGTCTTCACACTAGCAGCAAATGTTCCGGGATTAAAAGATATAAGAACTGAATCTGATGATGGGTAGAGGTAGAAATTAGGTTTGAATGCTTAAAGCTGATATTACTAAGTAGGTTGCTTTTATGCTTAGATTAGTTATAAGGTAGTTTGAAGCAAAACTTGTAGAATCATTATTAGTTATAGGCTTTGCGAAGCAGCTATTCCTGGTCAATTATAACTTCAACAGAATGAAGCCGTTTGAGTGGAACAGACTAATCTTGATGATTATATTATACACAGGTCTGGTTAACTGTTTATTGACCAGTGTGCAAAACCGACAAAACATATGGGTTACTCTAGCAAATTTGAGAGATCAAGATTCGATATATCTAAGCTTAGCTACACCAGGAGACCCTTTCCATACCTGCCTCATAGGAGTTCCAGAGTGGGACCCTCTGACATTTAGAGGTTTAGTTAGCAATGAAACTCGGTTAAACCAAGTAGCCATGATGCGGGAATGCAATGCCCCAGGCATACAACCAAGACAGCTTGAAGCCTGTTGGCAAGCAAAGATTATAGAAATTCTTAATGTTACAATAGGGCCTCCAGAAGAATTAGACTTATTGGGTTCCACCAACACTTCCAGGGGATGGATAATGTTTGAGCCACCTACAACTGAGCTCTTACATACAAATATGTGGTATTGGGTTTCCGTCAACCCTAAAAATGATCTTAGCCCCGGATCTGAAGAAATGTATACAAAGTGTAATCTCACAGGAAAGCCTACCTGGCGACTACTGGATGCAGTATTTCTAATATGTGGAGACAGGGCATGGAATAGGGTCCCCGCTAGCCCACATGGGGGAGCTTGTTATTTAGGAAAACTTACTCTGTTCCGCCCAAATTTGCACCAATTGTTAAATATAGCTAACAGACTTGAAAACAGTAATCGGTCAAAACGCAGTATGCATGAATTACAATGTGATGACAAAAGTGACGTTGAATTTTGGACTCGTGGAACGATTTGGTTAGCCTCATTCTTTACTCCAGGAGTAGATGCAGTCAAAAGTTTAGCAACATTACAAAGATTAGCTTGTTGGGCCAAAAAGGAATTAGACTTAACATCAATGATGCTGAATGAGCTTTCAGCTGATGTTAGTAGCGTACGTCATGCCATGCTTCAAAATCGAGCTGCAGTTGATTTTTTGCTTTTAGCGCAAGGACATGGCTGTGAAGAGTTTGAAGGAATGTGTTGTATGAACCTTTCTGATCATTCAGTTTCTGTCCACAAGCAATTACAACAGCTTAAAAATGGATTACACGCCCTGAAAGAGAATGATGACCCCATTGGAAGTTGGTTAGCAAGTTGGGGAATTACTGGTTGGTTGAAGTCCCTTGTATTGGAGGGGGGACGAGTTCTCATTGTAATATTAATAAGTCTCATTATTATGGGCTGTATATTTTCCTGTGTTCGCAAGACATTCGAGCGGGTAATGGCCAAAGCCTGGGTTGTGCAAAAAGAAAAAGGGGGAATTGTAGGGAATATTTTAGCAGACCAAGGACATGACATCTTATCGACTGCCTGTTTGCACAACCCAGCCCACGGTCCTGAAGGCTATGTCCTTGAAGATAGGGGGAAAATAATAAGGCTGTAAGCAGGATAAGAGGGAGCTAGGCAAGGTATGCTAACCGCAGAACCGAGCGGGGGTTGATGTAACAGTGTGTGTAGATTTGAATGTAACCAATTAGGTTAGAAACAATTAGTAACAAAAGTGCATGAACAAGTTAGTTTAGGCAATAGTAGCTTTGTTTTATCCCTGTGAACCCTGTAAGACCTTATAAAAGTGCTGTGATTTAAGCAATAAATGAAGTTTACTCTTACCTCTATGAGGACTCTGTGAATATTTGGATCGGTTGTTCCTTCATCATCCTGTTCCTCTCCAGTCTGGATCAGTCCATGGCAAATGCTGGGGCTATGTTTCCACTCCTGGGGCAGTCTATTCCAAGTATACTGGACAGCTCTCCAAGTGAAAGCGAACTGTGGCCTGCATTCTGGTGCTATGGGAATAGAGAAGAATGCATTAGCAACATCAGTTGTGGCATACTACTTGACTGCCTGCCTTTGACTCCAGCTCATACTGAAGCTCCAGCATGTCCATCACAGCAGCATTCATTGCTGGCATAACTTCATTCACGGCATAGTAGTCTACTGTTAGTCTCCATTCTCCACTCGACTTTCACACTGGCCATATGGGGCTGCTGAAGAGTGAGCAAGTTTGCAGATCACCCTTTGGCTCTCCATTTAATGAATCAATTTATGGATAGGAATCAGGGAGTCTCGGTGCAATATTACCACTGGTGAAATATCATGATGGAGACTGGCATCTGATGATCTTTAACCCTCAGCAGCTTCACCACAGAAGTGTCTTCCAAGAGACTAGGCCATATGGACAACTGTTTATTTCCCTCTATCTCCGCAGTAGCTATACCAAAGGCCCACCTTTTTGGTCCTTGAAATATGGTCACCTGAGGTAGTCTATGTCTCTGGGACAGTCACAATAGGGTGATTATGCTACTTTTTCCTGGTTAGACTTACTTCAGCTTCCAATACACTTAGCTGTTGGGATCCCACTGCTACCCCCAAAACACAGAAAACATAGAAAGATCTCAACCTTTATACATCTTGATGGTATTAGGGTACACTGTGCACTGGTATCTATCTACTACAGCCTTATACTCCTCTGGGTCTGATATGCCAGGCCATTGGATCCACGCAATCCAGTAAACCTGATTGTCTCTTTCCTCCACCTATCTAGAGGCAGGGCTCCTCTAATCCTGACCAGAATGGCTCACTTTCTGTGAGAATGACTCGGAGATTCCCTCAAAAGGATCAAAAGTAAGATCAGCCCTCCTACTCTGCTTGGGGTATTTCCCAGTGGAAACTGGAGCAGTGTTCTTCTTGGACTTCTCTTTCACATTTGTTTCCCCTCACACATAGGATTGAAGTAGAGATTTGGGACTGTACAGGTGGGGAGTAGGACATGTCGTCTTTGAACTGATGGAACTCCTGGGACAGTTACTCCATAGCTGAAACACAGGCCTGTATAGACAAAGAGAGATTTCCCTCATATTGCCAGAGCTGGCCAGCCAATTCATCCACCATTTGTCCATAGCTGTCTTTCCAGGACACTATGGCAAATGAGTTGGCACACAACATTTGTGCACTTTGTAGAAATTTCTGCCACATCAGTGGTATGCAATAGACTTCATCTGAGTCTGTAGGTGACTGCTTATCATTCTGATCATTATAAATCATCTCAGACACCACTCATTTGGTTCTCAGGTACTAAATACTTCTCTCCATGGTGATCCACTTGCCCAGGTGGCATGTAACACCTTCCTTGAAGGGGTACCTTTCCTTCATGCCTGACAGAAGTTGCTCCAGAGGCTGAGGGCTTGTGTGTGCTCTCCAATCACCTTGTCAATGCCCCCTTCCCTAGACAGAGATCCCAGCTGCTTGGGCTCCCTACCCTCTAATTCCAAACTATTGGCCCCATTACCCCAACATCAGAATAGCCAGGTGATAATGTGCTCACTTGACTGGCAGGTGAAATCCTTTCATGTCTCACAGTTCACTTAGAGATAAGGATCAGGTGATTACCTCAGGTTCTTCCTCCTGCTCTCATGTTGAGCCTGGTTATCATCACCCCTCATTTTCTGTATTTCTTTTTCTGTATGGGGGCAACTGGTACCTGCATGGGTTGGTTCTCTGGTGCAGCTGTAGCAGCTGCTGCTGGGGTTTGAGTATCCTCAGTGCCTGCCGGTCTGTCTTTAGGTCTTGTCTTCCCCTGGAGGGCACTGAATATTGTTGAAAAGGACTCCCTAGACATGGGCCAGGCCCCAGCACTTCGCAGTAATTTGTGTGTCTCAGGAAATGCCAGGTTGACAACATGTTTTTCTAAATATCTTACTGGCTTATCAGGATTCTGCACTTGTTCAGGGGTGAAATTCCAAAACACTGGAGTTGACCACTGTCCTAAGCACTTGCCCATACTGTCTCACACACCCTGACACTTAGAACTATCCAGCCTCAGCAACAGAAATCTGGTTGGTATTATTGAAAAGGATGTGTGTAACCCTATCCAAGATGTGGGACACATTCAGAAGACACAGCAACAAGAGCATGCTGGCTTGGACATCCTGAGGGTATTCAAAATTCTCAGAAGCTAAGACGTTAATCCCCCCTCATCTCATTTGTAGATTGGGTGAGATTACTAATAAATGACCATGCTGCATACAAATACCATCTTACTGACATTGGCAGTGCTGTAATCACATCATAGGTTGACAATACTCAGTGCAGCAATATAATAGACATGATCCATTTCCCTGAGATGATAAACATGACCACAGGGAATACATAGTGCACATAAGGATTTACTTAACACAACTGTGAGAACAAATCAAACAACATTATGAATGTGGATTATTTAACTACTGTAAAATGTGTGTATAATAGAATTGTTTTAACACACTTAGGTAATATTTTTCATTATCTCAACCCTTTGTGCCCCACATGGGGCACCATAAAGGACTGTCATGGCTTAGGCCTAGTCAGCAGCTGAGATGCTCAAACAATGTCCCCCGCTCCTCCCCTCCCCCCCCCAGTAGGATGGGGAGGAGAATTGGGAGAGAAATGCCAGACCTCATGGGTTGAGATAAGGAAAGTTTAATAGAACAACACAGAGAATGGAGAAACTGTAGGATTAACAAGAAAACTAAACTAGTAAATATATAAACAAGTGACAGTCCTACCTGACTTGCACATGGTGAGCAAACTGCCAAGAAACCTCTCAAACCCCCACACAAGCCCCTGGGCATGGCCCCTCCTCCCTGTCCTAACCAAATCCAGGACACCACCACAAACTCACTGCTCCCATCTGCCTCCTTGCAGGCACCCACTCCAAGGTTAAAAGTCCACAGTAGCCGGTATCCCCAGGAGGTCTCCCAACCAAGTACTAAATTGCCAAATCCTGTTTAGCTTCTGAGATCAGCCATTCTCCGGGTGGTATGGCCATAGGCACTGCCCAGAACCAGCAGAACCATCCCTGCTACAGCAATGTCTGAGATACAGATAACCTTTTTTAAGGGTGATTAGTTTGACTAATATCAGATAATGTAAATAGTAAACCAATTATAGATACCTGGCATTAGTATTGCCTATTTTCCTGATCACAGTGCCCATGAAGAGAAAAAACTTCCTGTCCCAGCAAAACTGTGAAACTGGAATGCTGCCATGAGGAACTGCAGAAAGCAAAGTGGGAAAAATGCAAAGGTGACAGAGGGAGAGCTCGACCTCCAACTCAAAAGAAGCCCATGAGCCATTTAAACCCACCCCTCTCTGGACACATGTAGAATTACTACACATTTTTGATGAAGATAAAATGACAGGAGGCCAACAATGAATAATGACTTAATTACTAACCAAGAGGTGTAAACTCAAGCAGATTTTTGCTAATCATGTTAACGAGATAAATACACTGTTGAGTTGAGCTAGATTTGAGGAATGCCACCTAGCTCCCAGATTTGTACAAAGCTGTAACAGAGAAATACCTGTCCCTGTGTGTGTTGTCTTATGAACTTTTTTGACATGATTTTTGTCATCCAGATGGGACAGCTGTAAGACCTTGTCTGGATCAAACAATCGTCCCTCAGCTGGGTTGGGCTGGATTGGACTCCACCGCACACTGATTCTTTTATCTGGGGGCTCCACCAGACCCTACCTGACAATGTATCGTGAGTGACTCAAAGGTGCAACACATAACAGATATATTTCTGGAAAAAGAGGGGGAGAGCTTGGAGTTTCAGGTTGAGGAGCCATCTCTACTTGTTTGGAATAACCTTGCGTCAGTCAAGTTCAGCAAAACTTGCAGCAGTGGCCTTAACTTCTACACTTATATTTGTGACAAGGAAGAGAGGTTTCCTCATCTTAGTCCACTTAGATTGGGTGGGAGGGTGGTATTTCAAAGTTTTCCTTTTTTGTTAGTAAGAAAGGTGGCTTAGGAACCTCATTAGATAGGGGTATGGCATTATCAACAGTGACACTTGCACCTCCTTGGGTTGTATTTTGAAAAATTGGAAGAAAAGATATTGTAAACAGTGGTGGCCACAGCATAATTTCGAAGCTGGATCTTTAAATTTTAATATTATTTCATTTTATTTTTGAAAGAAGTTATAAATAAGATGAAACATCTTATGTGAATTTTTTTTTTTCTTTAAGACAAGACTAGAAAGATACTAGAAAGAAACGTGAATTGACTGACATATCTAAAGATGGGACAATATAGGATACATTGGCTAGAGGAAGATAAAAATAAACCCTGTTATAAAGAAAATAGGTAGGACAAGTACTCAGGAATAGAAGAAGTAGAATTTTTAGTGTTGCCAAAAAGGAATCCTGAAAGGGGGGAGGAGGAGGGGAAGAACTCCCATCATTCAGGCTCCTCTGAGGCAGACTGTAGGACCAGAAGGAAATGCTGGGTTTGTGTATGTGCTGTTTACCACCTCAGATTGTTAAATTGGAAGCAGTTTGTAAGAACATACAGAGGAAACCCATTGGGAATGCACCAATTAATAGAAACTATTCACTTAATGCACCATTTGAATTGCAATGACATGAAGGTATTATTAAATACCTTTTTCACTGTAGAAGATAAAAAAATGGTATTAAATAAAGCCAGGGAGCAGGATGAGACAACTAATAGGCAAGCTAATGTTGGGGATGACTTGCCTTCTAAAAATCCAAACAGAGAGGCAAACATGGACAGACTTAGATCCAGAAGAGGAGGCATTGGAAATTATTTAATATATGGGAGGAGCTGTTGACTCCCTTGAGGGCAGTGAGGCCCTACAGAGGGACCTTGATAAATTAGAGTGCTGGACAATCACCAATGGCATGAGATTTAACAAGGGCAAGTGCTGGATTCTGCACTTGGGATGGGGCAACACCAGGTATGTGTATAGACTAGGGAGTGAAAGGCTGGAGAGCATCAGTGTGGAGAGGGACCTGGGGGTCCTTGTTGATAACAGGCTGAATATGAGTCAGCAGTGTGCTCTGGCAGCCAGGAGGGCCAATTACATCGTGGGGTGCAACAAGAACAGCATCGCCAGCCAGTCAAGGGAGGTGATTGTCCTGATCTACTCTGCACTGTTGCAGCCACACCTCAAGTATTGTGTGCAGTTCTGGGCTCCACAATATAGAAAGGATATCAAGCCTTTGGAGAGTGTTCAGAGGAGGGCTATGAAGATGGTGAAGGGTCTAGAGGGGAAACCTAATGAGGAGTGGCTGAGGTCTCTTGGTTTGTATAGCCTCGAAAAGAGGAGATTGAGAGGAGACCTCATAGCTGCCTTCAGCATCCTCACAGGGTACAGTAGAGGGGCAGAGACCAATCTTCTTAATCTAGTGGACAGTGATAGGACTAGGGGAAACAGGGTGCAGTTGAGTCAAGGGAGGTTCAGGCTGAAGATTAAGAAAAGGTTCTTCACTCAGAGGATGGTTGGGATCTGGAACAGCCACCCCAGGGAAGCAGTCTCAGCACCATGCCTGATGGAGTTCAAGAAGTGTTTAGATAACACTGTCAGGCACGTGGTGTGATTCTTGGGCTGTCCTGCATAAGTTTAAGAGCTGGACTTGATGATCCTATTGGGTCCCTTCCAGCTCAGTTGATACTATGATAATACACTATTTATAGGTCAATCATTGCAAGAAACAAAGGGAAAAAACTAAAGAAAGTAGATGGGGCTGGAGTAATAACACTATCGAAATTAACAGAAATCGAGAAATAAACATTTCACAATTCATTGGAATTGCTTATAAGGCATACAAGAAAAAAGAGAAGGAAGGGAAGGGAAGGGAAGGGAAAG
>VWZX01001514.1:50941-226966 GCA_013399015.1 Galbula dea | reverse complement strand
GAGAAAAGGGAAGGGAAGGGAAGGGAAGGGAAGGGAAGGGAAGGGAAGGGAAGGGAAGGGAAGAGAAGAGAAGGGAGGGAAGGGTGAGACAATTTTTTAGTGTATAGTGGAGCTACACATTAAGTAATCACTAATTGTAAAGGATCTTTAAGCAAATTTTCTATACTTACTGTGGAGGTTATAGGAAAGCTAATATTAAGGCCATATCTTCAACCACTGGAATGTAAAATTTGAATGAGAAAACTAACTCAGGAGTTCTTCTATATGCCTGAGTGCCCTCTCCCATTATTAGGATGAGACTTGCCATGTAAGCTGGAAGCACAAGTCCCCTTTTCTGAGAATTCTGTACAGTTGCATATTCCACAGGAAACAGCATGGAAAACTCAAATCTGCATGCTGATGGACAAGACTTTGGAAGAACCTGAAAATAACATACCAGACACAGTGCTGAATGCTGTAATTCCCTTGGTGTGGGCCTCAAAGAGACCAAGTAAAGTGAAAAATATTACTTCAATTAAAACAGAACTCATAACAAAGGCAAAACTGGTAAGAGTAAACTGGTACTCTATCAGACTGAAAGCACAAAAGGGATTGGAACCTTTGATCAACTCTTTCTTGCAGTTTGGACTGCTCAGAGAATGTCAATCTGAATTCAATACTCCTATTTTACCAGAAAAAAAAAATCATCACACTCTTGATGTATATAGGCTGGTACAGGAATTAAGAGCAATAAATCAGATAACTATGGACATATACAATATGTGACAAAGTTTTATACCTTGCTAGCTTCAGCACCTGAAGCCTGAATGCCTATTTTATTGTTTTGGACTTGAAAGATGCTTTCTTTTGTACGCCAGCCAGTGGACAAACAAAGCCAAACCATCTTGCCTTCGAATAGGAGAACCCCAGGATGGGAATAAAGATGCAGCTGTGCTGGACTGTGCTCCCTCAATGATTCAAATACAGCTTCACTGTGTTTGGTAATATACTGGCAAAATAATAGGAGACATGGCAACATAACAATAGCAGTGCGTACAGTAAACTGAGAAGACAGATTGCCAGAAACAATAAAATGTTCAAAGAATGCAGAAACATAGTAGAAAACTCCAAATCAACAAGTTCTCACCACAGCCAAAATGTTGGAAGTTCTTCTCAAGAAGTTACATGAAGAAAGGCATATGGAAGGTAATATTATGATAAATAGTGTTAAAAGATATGCTATAGGGCCAAAAATGCAACCAAGTGCAGACATAATAGAAGAAGATGCTGACTTGCTATACAAATAACCCTAAAATAAATAAAAACAAAACAAAACAAAACAAAAACCTTCCAGCAGGGGATATGAAAAGGTAAATAACCTAAATTTCTCTGAGTTGACAAATTGTAAACAGTACAAATATCTACTTATTTCAGTACATACTTTTCCAAGATGGCCAAATGCTTTCCCTTGTCACACTAATCAGGCTAGAGAAGTTGTTGAAGTTTGTTAAACAGAATAATCCCTAGATTTGGAATTCATGAAGGACTATCCTCAAATAACAGGCTTTATTTTATTTCAGAAATAGTCCAAGAAGTATCAAAGTTTCTGCAGACTATGGAGACCCCAGTCTAGTGAAAAGGTAGAAAAGATAAATTGAACTCTTTAAAGATAAATTTCAAAATTGTGTCAGGAAACTCAGCTCAAATGGGTAAGGATTTTAACTTAACAATTCAAAGTGGTCAGATACATATTAAAGAAGAGAGAATGTTCAGAAATTATTTGTTCTCTCTCTCCTAGCCTTTTTGTGCAGGTACCTCCATCAGCGAACTCTTTTGCCCTGAACTCACCGTAACATAACCTTCAACCTACAGAGAGACAGTGATCAACATCTCTAAAAACACCCTTGAATTTAAAACTGATTATGTAATAGTCTATATGAACTTCAGCTGAGAAGATGAAAGGGCATATGGGGAATTAAATTGTGTACAAGGACTGAGTATATTAGAAGCAGAAATAATATTACTGTTATTGTTATTTTTGTTGTGGACTTGCAAAGAAACTAACATATTTGAGAATGAAAAATATGGGAGAGTGGGGAATGAGAATTTTAAAGACCTTGATTTGCACACTGTGTAATGAGGAAAACATAGCCCTGCAATTGGTATAATAATTTAGAAAAGTGCATAATGTTTTGCAAATTACTGCTTGTTTGCCTCATTCAGCTGAAAGTCCAGTAGAATGGGAACTCTGACACATGGAATGGGTTGTCAGGAAAACTGACATGCAGCTGCCCCACAACGACCCACAGCAATAACCACGTGTAACCCCCACTCAGCAACACCCCCCAGGTAACCCCACCAACAGTGTTCTTGGGGAATCACCACCACACTCCATCCCACGATACAGCCCCACTGATACATGGAACCAGTGCAAAAGGACACCCTAGAGCATGCCTGCCCCACCATGACAATCCAGAGCAACGCCTGCACATACCCGTCACACAGTTGCTCCGCAGCATGTGCTATATCTGAAATGTGGGTTTTCTAATGCCATTAGTTAGATTTGTACCTTATAGTTTTCCCTAGTAAAGAACTGCTATGTGTATACCCAGTTGCCATACATCCTCATCACCACCCCTCGAAACAAGTCCCTACACTCTTACTCCTGATTCTTGTGCTGTCTTCCTCTGTACTGATTCCAGGTTGTAGATGACTGGCTTTCCTCCTTTATTTCCCATCTACATCATACCCCTCAAATTTATTTCCAGCAGATGGCAGTCTGGATGTGCTGCTGCTGATTTCGCCCTGTTTCTACCCAGGTCTCTGGAGACCCTGCAGCCTGAGAAATGCCTCTGGACGCATGAGTCTCCAGGCTGGCCTGTGGCCTGGCAGCAGCTCCCAGCATTCCTCCCCATGCCCCTCGGGTGAAAAGGGCTGCTCTCCATCATGGGGGTGTTGGTGGATGAGAAGCTCAACGTGAGCTGCCAGTGTGCACTTGCAGCCCAGAAGGCCAACCGTGTCCTGGGGTGCATCAAGAGAAGCGTGTCCAGCAGGTTGAGGGAGGTGATTCTCCCCCTCTGCTCTTGTGAGACCCCACCTGGAATATTGCATCCAGTTCTGGAGCCCCTATTACAAGAAGGATATGGAAGTGCTGGAGCGAGTCCAGAGAAGGGCCACAAGAATGGTCAGAGGACTGGAGCACCTCTCCTGCGAGGACAGACTGAGAGAGTTGGGGTTGTTCAGTCTGCAGAGGAGAAGGCTCCGAGGAGACCTTATTGTGGCCTTCCAGTATCTGAAGGGGGCCTACAAGAAAGCTGGGGAGGGACTTTTTAGGAGGTCAGATAGTGATAGAGCCAGGGGAAATGGGTGTAATCTAGAGGAGGATAGATTTAGGTTAGGTATTAGGAGGAAGTTCTCCACTGTTAGGGTGGTAAGACAGTGGAACAGGTTGCCCAGAGAGGTTGTGGAAGCCTCATCCCTGAAAGCTTTTAAGACAAGGCTGGATGGGGCTGTGGGCAACCTGATCTAGTGGATGGTGTTCCTGCCCTGATCTTTAAAGTCCTTTCCAGCTCTGAGGATTCTATGATTCTATGGAGGTGGCACTGACAGAGGGCAAAGCAGTGTGGGTGCAGCATATGCCATCCCTTCACTCAGCAGCTGTGTTTTCAGGTGGTCCCGATGTGATACACTTGGCAGTGCCCTTCCTGTGCCACGTGCTGTAGCCATCTGGACCCTTGCTGGGTCCTCGGCAGCAGGCAGAGCTGCTGCGAACGCCCTCAGCAGTCATTTTCTGAAGAAGTGTGGTGGGAATGAGCTTGCCCAAGAGGGTCCACTGTATGTCACCACATCACGGTAGGGTCAGAGAGCTGCTCAGCACCCGCCTGAGGTGTGAAACAACTACGTTAACAGCTGCTGGGACAGGTTCCCCGTGGCTCTGACATGCATGAGCTATAAGCGGGCAGCAGGGCTGAGCTGGTGCTTTCCTCTCCCCCTTTTGCCCGGTGGGTAAATCCCATTAGCAGCCACCCTAAACCGCCCACACCAGCCCTAATCCCATCTCAGGGGACGTCATCAGCCTCCTTGCAGCCAGGCTAGGGACTGATGAACTCCCGCAGAACCGGGGAAACAGCAGGGGTTCTAGGGGGACTGGGGCGGGAAGGAGAGCAAGGTGGTGGAGGGTGGCCAACGTTCTTCCACGTTCTCTGGAGAAGGGGTTGCCCAGAGCTGACCCGAGTTTGTTCGAGTTTAATTTTAGCTCAGAGAGACAAAAGAGGGGAGACACTTGGTGGGGCTTAAGGGATCCCTCTACTCCGGCCCAGGGCAGGCCAGCCCTCCGCCGCCCCTGCAGCCGTGGGGCGGCCTGTGCACCGCCTGATGAGCCACGGGCACTTCTCACTCCGCGGAATTGGGTGGTGCGCGCAGTGGCGGTGGGTTTGTGCGTCCCGGCACCGGCGGTTCGGGGCGCAGAGGGATGCCGGGGGGACACCCTGCCCGTGTGCGGGATTGACCGTGGGGTTGTAGCCTGGAAAGTTGGGTTCCTGTGTGGGTGTACCGGCGTGGGGGCGATTCCTGTGCAGGAGAGTGCACACATGAAGGGGTCGGCCGGTAGGGTGTCACTCGGCCGTGCTCACAAGCGCCGCGACAAGCGGCCCCACGCAAAAGCACAACCACGTCTTCCCCACCCTTCACCGCGCCTCCTTAAGGGCCCGCCCCGCTCCGCCCCGCCCCTCCCCTCCCCACTCCGCTCTCTCCAAGTGAGGAAATAAAGTTGCGGGCCGGGGTGCGCGGGCCCGGTCGGAGCGGAGTCGAGCGCAGCGGGAGCGCGGCGGCGGCCAGGCAGCGCCGGGCCATGGCGTCGGAGGAGCTAGCGCAGAAGCTGCAGCGGCGGCTGCAGCTGGAGGAGAGCGGGGTGGCGGCGGGTGAGGTGGCGCCGGCCACGGGCGAGGAGGCGGCCGAGGCGGAGCGGGAGTGCCTGACGGCCCGGGCGGACGCGGAGCTGAGCGCCAAGCTGTGCCGACGGCAGGATATCAACGAGGGGGCGGCGCAGCCCCGCCGGGCCGCCGTCTTCAACCCGTACACAGAGTTCAAGGAGTTTAGCCGCCGGCAGATCAAGGACATGGAGCGCATGTTCCGCCTGTGAGTGGGGCGGGAGCGGGAGGAGCCGGGGGGGGGTCTCGCCTGCCCGGACCCGCGGGCTCTGCTCCCGCTTTGGACTCTGCCAGGCCCCGCAGAGCCTTCACAGCACATTTCCCCAGGGGGACATCTGGAAAGTGGCATACTGTGCTTGGCGGGGTCTCTGCATCGCTCCGTGTTTTGCGGTCGGGCTGAAAGAAGCCGCGGCGGGTTCCCAGCGCCATCTGATCCCCACATTGTCCCTGTGCTTTGGGATAGGCTCAGTCCTGGGGCTGGGCTTACGGCCTGGGACTGCTTCTGCTCTGCCACGGTTCAGGATGGTCTCAATGGTGACATCCACGAGCTGTGGCTTTGGGGGAATCTGTGGGTGGAATAGGGGTCGGGAAAACACAGGATGCTGCTGCCCCAGCTCCTGGCGGGTGTATGTCCCAGGGCCTTGCAGCAACGCCTGAGACTTGCCTTCAGCGCCTGCAGTCCAGACTGTCCCCAGCAGCTTTGCTGGCTCTACCCAGCAATGCTGTAGCTCCGTCCACGGTTCCGTTTGCCAGGCTTGATGTTCCCTCCCATGCATCCAAACAATGCTCGGGCACAGCTTCTTGGGGCCTGGGGTGGAGATCACTTCCTAGCAGGCAGGTTTCTGTTAAAGTCAACTGCCGATTGCAGTGTAGGGAGTTTCTTCTGTAAGCACAAAGGCTTGGACCTTCCTGAAGCCATGATCCAGCCCGTGTCTCTTCTCCACGAGCCCTATCCTGGCTCCTGCAGTTGGGCTGTTTCCGGGTAGCTTTGCTTACCCGTGCTCATCACCACCACGACAAAACCCTGTTCTCCTGGTGACTCGCATTCTCCCAGCCACAAGGAGAGGGGTCAGGCAGGCAGCCTGCACATGACATCACAGAGGCACTATGTGGGCTGTCACGGCAAGGTGCAAAGACCTATGTCAGCTTATGGAGGTGACCACAGCAGGGTTTGAAACTCATTAGGTCTTTGTCCTTTACACCTGAAAGCTGTGTTGGGCACCCTGGAGGCTTGGGACGTGTTAAGATCAAGAACCAGGTTGGGTGCTCCCTGTACCTGCGGCTGTGAAGTTCTGCTGGCCACAGTCAGTGCTGTCGCTACAGGAGATGAGCTTTTGTGAGCTCACTGGAGCTCTTTGTTGCACGGGCAGTGTTGTGTTGGCAGCTGGGTGCAGAAAAGGAGGTGGTGTGAGCGAGACTGTTCCTTCATTCACTCCTGTGCCCTCTTTGATGATGGTTACAGGACATCCCGCTATGTGGAGGGCTGAGACATGGCACTGCAAGGGCAGGAGAAGAAATGATGCTGGCAGCTGCAGCACCCAAAAGCTGCGGGCAAGAGCCTTTAGCAGGCAGCAGCACTGCCTCAGTAGGGATAAGAAAAGGAGTAGTGGTGGTTTGGGAAATAAAAAGTGGAAGAGCTGAACTGCAGCTGAATTTTCAACAATGAGCTAATTAACCACCAGCCTTGTAAGCGGGGAAACTTATGTTTTGCAGTTGAATGCTAATCAGCTGGTCAATGTATCTGGCAAACATCACATGCCCTGTGAGGACTGTTGCAGCTAAACGCTGGCTAGCCATGCCAAAAGGGGAGAGGCAGGGCTGCTTGCTGTCCTGTGCTCTCTGGACAGGTGGATGGAAAAACCTATCCTGGTTTTCACTGTGTTCCAGGCATTTGGTATTTACAGTGGCAGAGGATCTTGTCTTTGTTCCATCTACTGCTGACCTGGTTCAAGTATTGGCCAACACCACGTGTTCCATGAGGAGAGGAAATGTTCCCCTTAATTCCTGCCAGTCCGAGCTTGAGTTAATGTGATTAAGGCTTTTATTCTCTATATGGCTTATTGGCCCTGGCCACCATAACCCAGGATCTTTCTTATTAATGGTAATAAATAAGATTTTGGCAGGGATACATCTTCTCATGCCACAGGATGCCAGGTTTCCACTGTAAGATTTCCCGTCCAAAAGTGTTTCTTACCAGTTTAGTGGGACTTGTAAACCTGCAATTCAGACTAATCTTGAGCCTGTGGAACTTGGGTGTGGTGTGGGCTGTGACAGGGTACTCCAGCCAAGAAGAGGGATTCACTGGTGTTAGTGTTTGTTGCTCTGGTGTCTGTCAGAGCATTCTATTGTACAGCTGGTGGCTGTAACCACTCTGTGCCAGGGGTGGAAGCCAGGGGCTCATGTGGACATGGGACTTCCCAAAATCCAGTGCTTCATCCAGATGATATGTGCTGCTGGCTGGACTATGAGCATCCTTTCAAAGCTGAAACAATGCTCCTTGCACCTGCTTCCAGGGTTGGGTTCGCTTTCCCTCTCATTTCCAAACCTCCTCTTGGCAGCATCCCCCCATTTTGACCCCATTTCCCTGCTGATGAAGTGCAGCTATCTGCTCCATGTGGGGGCTGCTGGATGTGGGTAGCTATCGGAGAGGGTATATTTTTTTGGCAGAAGGACCAGGAAGTCTGCAGTTCAGGCTAATTATAATTTGACCTAATTAATTGCCTATTCTGACACTGTGTGAGGACTGGTAACCATGATAACCTCCCTTCCCCAAGTCTTGTGAGCAAACTCAGGAGCCTCACAGCTCCCCTTGATGCCATCTTGCCGGGGAAATGGCAGAGGAGGATGTGAATTTGTATCTGGTGAGAGTGACCTTTCCAAGTGACATAGGGGGAGGAAAATAGCCACTGGCTTCATCTGTGGGAAGCAAGGGAGTGGAGAAATTCCAGCCTTGCTGTTGCTTTTGTCTTTAGGGAATTTAATGTGTTACCCACACATTTCATGAGTGCCTTGTGCCTGGCTGGTGAGAGAGGCTTTTATGTCCCCTTGCCATGCTGGAGCCGCTTGGTATCCCCTTGCCGTGTGCCCCTGTACTGAGGGACAGCTGATGTGCTGCAGCAGATCTGCTTGCTCCAGGGCTGCTGTGCTCCTGATGTGACCAGCTGTCTCTGGAGTCCAGGTGGTCAGAGAGGTCATCCCTATGGGCACTTGGCCACCCAGCCTGGGCCCTGGAGCTGTCAGTGCCTCAGGGTCTTGCCCAGCATCTTGGAGGAGATCTTGCTGGAGGAGATTTTAATTTCACCCTCATGTCTCTCCAAGAGCAGGAGAGCTCCTGATGCCTGGGCTGTGGAGAATGGAGCTGCATGCAGCTAGATGTGTTCCTGTCTCCACCCTAGTATGTTTCCAAAGCTTTAGGCAGGAGAACAGAGCACTTCAGTTAGAAGGCACCTACAACATCTAGTCCAGTTGTCTGAACACTTCAGAGCTAACCTGAAAGTTAAAACATGTTAAGGGCATTGTCCAAATACCTCTTACATACTGACAGGCTTGATGCATTGGCCACCTCTCCAGAAAGCCTGTTCCAGTGTCTGTCCCGCATAAAGAAATGCTTCCTAATGTCCAGTTCCAGCCCCATGGCACAGTTTTGAACCATTTCCATGGGTCCTAATTGCTGGATACCAGGGAGAAGAGATCAACACTTCCCTCTCCACATACTGTGAAACACAACATTCAGAGAGAATAAAGTATTGCTTAGGATTTTGAAATATTTAGGAGGAGATTATTACTACTTCAGCACCATTACTCTGCTTTATTTCAAAGCCTGTACTAGATTGCTGCATCATGCAGGAATTGCAGATCAAAGTAAAGGTGCCTGTAGCATGTGGAGCAAGCTCAGGTACAGTGAACGTGTACAGGGAGGGCAGGGTTTTTTTTCCAGCCTTTCTCAAGAAGCATGAATGTTTAGAAATTGCTCTTTGATCCTTCAGGATTTGGGATTTCTCATTCAACTACCTTTTTTTTCACCTTTTCCTTGGGATTTTTCAGGCATCTGGGAGTTGACTGCAGAGTCAGTATAGGTGGTACAGTCCTTCGCGTCTCCTTTCACCTTCCTTCCTGATCCCACGTTCTTCTGTGGTGTAACACACCAGCTGTGCTGTCTAAAAATGGTTGTACTCGGGCAGTATTTGTGCATGACACACTTCTTGGTCTTAAGCAAGTTTGCTCAGCAAGTATTCCCTCCTCCCCCCTCAATTTTTACTGCTCCTTTCCTCCCTCCAGCACTTAATCAGCAGGGCATGCTCTGCTGCCTGGGTGGAAGTGAGGCAGCTTGGGAATCTGGGCGCATCCTTGTTGCAGCAGGTTTTGGCAGCCACTGCCTGTGTCTTATCAGCTGCCAGGAGTGCCACTGCGGTGGTGCTGTGAAGCCTTATCATGCTGGCTGTGGTGCTCATAGCTGCCTGCAGCGTTTCAGCCATCACAGGTGGGGACCCACCGTGGCAATGGCACTGATTTGCTGCTGGAGTTGTCTGCCTTGCGATCTGAGACATTTTTACCCATTGGTATGAGAGCCCCTTTGTCCATAATGCTGTGCATCACTGGAGTGAGGCTTGGCTTGTGGCCCTGGGAGCTCTGAGCCTGAAGGAAGTAAATCCCCAGTGTCACAGCAGGACAGCGGGTGGTGGGAGGGCTGGCAAGGCACCCAAGTGCTGCCTGCTCTTGCTGTGCCACTACTGGAGCATAGCACAGGATGGCTCTCTGGGATGCTTTTAGGGACCAAACCCTGCCCTGGTGCCTTCCTCCAGTTCTATCTTTGCAGCCTGTGAGGGCTGATCAGTGTCCATTACAGGGACAGGGTCGCTGTGCAGAAAGAGAAATGGGAGTGAGTGTTATCAGCCCTGGGCCCTGAAAGGGAGCTCCCAAAAAGCAGACAGTGGGTTTTTTGATAGGACTGAGGTGCACTGGCCAACCAACAAGGTGCAGCCTTCGCCATGCTTCCTAGTGCCTGGGGGGAGGAGGGCAGTGGGGATTGAACTGCACTGTTTCTCTTGCCCTATAAATACTCCTCTCCCTAAATAGTCTGGCTGCTGGCTCTGTGGCAGCTGTGGCTGTACCCAGGTCCTAAAATACCCAGGCTGTTTTAGGAGATGAGGGGGCTGGGGAGAGAATGCAGCAGTTTGCAGGGTGCTGCTTTTGTCTGCAGGGCTGGTACCAAGTGTCATGGGGCTCTGGCATCTCTTTGGCTGGCTGTCCTGAGTGCAAGGGACTGGTAACTTGATTTTGGAGTGCATCTCAGTGCCAGCTGTCCCCTGGCCTGCTCTGCTCAGCACCCATTGTGTGGCTGGTACAGCGAGCTGCTCTGCTGCCACCGCCACTACTGGCAGGACCTCATTTCTGACAATCATGGCTTTGTGCTGTCTCTCTGCAGGGATGAGTTGTCCTGGAGCTGTGCCCCACGCTTAACCCTTTTGGGGTGGTGTGTTTGCCCTCTGGCTTAGTGCCAATGATAGTGTTTGCTTGTGGGTAGCATCTGTAGCAGAAGAGTGAGATGAACGTGGCAGGTGTGGGCTGGGCATGTGCTCTCCTTCTGCCTTCATTTCATTTATCCAATACCTCTGAGAGGGGATGGGCCACCCTTGGTAGGGGCCTCAGTGTAGTCCTGCTTCTGCATCAAGCCAAAGGGCAGCATGAGCTTACTGGGGCCCAAAAAAACCCCCCAATCCCTAGTGCCTCACTGCCATGATAAGCTTTGCTGCTTTATCTGACCAAAGGCACTGCCTCTCAGACCACCTTATTCTGGAGGAATAGCTCTGTGCCCTTTCTTCCAAACTTAAAAGCAAATAGAAAATTCAATATTGTACTTATGCTTCTGTGAGGTCTTGAAAGTGCATCTTGGAGCCGGACTGGGTAATACCTTATGTAATGTGTGCCTTAGTTATCTGATGCCTTCCTTGCTGTGATGAACCTGCTGCCTTTCCTCCCTGTGACTTCTTGGGTCTGTTGGCCTGGTTTCTGCTGCAATGGAGGTTTCTTTTCTAGTTTTCTAGAAAGCTGTCCAGCCTGGTGGGCTTGTGGGTTTGCTGGGTGCAGAGCATGCAGCAGATTGGTGTCAGGGGCTGCACACCAGCCTGGTGATGACCTTCCTGTCCTTTGGGGTTGCTTGGGCCTGGGACCCTTGGAAACAAAGGCACAGAGGATAAAATGTTTGTGGAGGTGGTGAGATTCTGGAAAGCCGTGGAGGCCGCTCCAGTTTGGGAGAAAAGCACCCTGTCCATGCTAATGAAGGCAGGGTTCTTGGCTGCAGCCCTGCCTCGCGCTGCCCACGTCTTCAAGCAGCTCCGGGCCAGCTGCTTTGTTCTTGCTTTCCTCTCCCATAGCTTCCTCTGTGGCTGTGAGGTTTCTCAGCTGGAAAGGGCTTTCTTCCAGGGTAACCACAACTCTGCAGGTCTCCGTCTGGAATGGCTACAGCCCTCAATTCTTTGGAAGAGAGCTAACAGTCAGTGAAAGCTGATGAATGGGAGGATTTGATGAGCCCCTACCAATGGGAAAGCTTCAGTGCTGTGCCTGTGGTTTCCTTTCTGAGTGGTTGAAAGGCTTTAACTGTCGGAATTGAGATGGTGGTGAGGCGTCAGTGGCAAGCTGTGCGCTGTGGCTGAGCCCAACCTGGCAGACCCTGCCCTGTGTTCCCATGTGAGCCTCCAGCTCTGTGCTGGACCTCTATGGCAAGATGAGGATGAGGAAGGGCTGTGACAGGCTGTCTGATAGCAGAGCACCCATTCCTCTAGCCTTTGAACTTTGAAACTCAGTGATGGCACTGATAAGTGTGAAGCACAGTTGTTGAGTGGGCTGGATTCTTTACTCACACTTGCAGTGGATGTCAAGGGAGGAACTGGTGCGTGCTCCTAGCCTGAGCATGGCAGGTCACTGCCTCCTCATCCATAAAGCACTCTGCCCCTTGCATGAGTGCTCTGTCCTCCTGCGAAGAGTCCTTTGTGCTCAATTGGGAGCATGATCCCACTTGCTCCTAGAGGTGGACATTGGTTTCCTCTGTCAGCCTGGCCCCATGGTGCAACCCATGACACTATCTAGGACTGCTGTGCTCCCACAGGACTGCTGTTTTGCTCTTCTTGGGGACACTGAATAAGCTGCCCTGAAGCACAGTGCTTTTGTAGTACAAAACCGTTTAGGAGAGGAAAGATTTTAACAGCTAGAGGAGGTATGTTTAGCTTACAAAACTTAGCTGCTTTCTGCTGGGAGGTTCTGGTTGGTCTCTGCTCCCTGTTACTCTTTGAAAGGAGCAGGAGACCTGGCAGCAGCTGGCTCCAGTGTGCCTTTGCCTCACTGTGCTGGTGCATGGTGTAAGCTGTGTGTGCAGGTAATCTTTGTGCTGGACATGCAATTGGGTGAGATGGAAATCCCACTGAGATAAGCTGAGTTCCTCCTTGTGCTTTCTGTGTGGGTGATTTGGTCTGAACTCCTCTGACCACTTCTCTCTCTGAGACAATTCTGAAAGCTTCCAGCTACTTCCCTGAGCTTAATATATCTCAGCACGGGCTGTGTCATGCAGCTTCCTCTTTCCCCTGAGCTTTGAACTAACCCGTGACTTTATCCATTTGCACAGTTCCTCTTCTAGGAAGATGGGTATGAGGGATGATAAGGGCAGACATTCTTACCTTTTCACCCCACAGGTATGACTCTGGACGGGATGGGTACATTGACCTGATGGAGCTGAAGCTGATGATGGAAAAGCTGGGAGCCCCACAGACCCACCTGGGGCTGAAGAACATGATCAAGGAGGTGGATGAAGACTTTGATGGGAAGCTCAGCTTCCGTGAGGTGAGGGTTGCACATGAAAATGTGGCTGTGGGATGGAGGAAGGAGGCAGCTAGGCTCTGTACTCTGCTTGTACATAGCCCTGTCTCCTCTGTGTTTCTGCAGCTCTGGGGTGGAGTGGAGAAGCAGGTGAGCTTCCCCATGCCGTGGGGAGCTCAAGGTGCCACTGTCAACTTCTGTCTCCACATGGCAGTAACAGTACCTGATGCCAAAGTTTTCCAACTGTTCTGCTTGCTTTTGAGCCCTGCTGAAGCTACCTAGGAGAGCTGACAGAGCTCCCTGCTGTAGTTGGAGGTGGCATGTCCCTTCAGTCACAAGGTCTCATTGCTGGGCTCCTGTGGTACAGTGACTCAGGCCTTTGCAACAGCTCTACTTGCAGCAGCTGGTCTCACAGGGTGCAGGGGGCTCTCTTCCAGTTTATATTGGGTTCATCTCTGCATCACACAGTGACCAGCCATGGCAAGCTTCACTGGGGTGGTCATTTCCTCACAGCAGGGAATAAATGTGGTGATTCAGCAATTTGGTACTGCATGCTGGCTCAGCAGGGGCAAGCAGTGAACAGGTCTGTCACCACTACACTGAGACCACTGGGAGCAGCATGGGCAGGTGAGGAAATGCTGCTGAGTGGAGAATAAAAGGGAGTTTGAACAGTGAACTGCATGCAGTCAAGGGTCCCCAACTCATCCCAGCAGGAATGGGGAGCCCAGATACCAAAACCTCCTGTTGCATTATCATCTTCTCCCAAGCTTTGACTGACAGTCAGAAATGTACATCACGCTGTGGCTTTCCAAATTAACAGCCCTTTAGGCAGCAGGAGGGCCAGCACTGCTTTTGTCCTACATGGGTTGTAAGGGCTGTGCTGCTATCCTGCTTCCTTCTGCCCAAGGGTATGGCTGTCATGGGCCCTGAGCAAGATGGGCTCCTTTGTTCCTGCAGGGCCTGTGCTCTCTCCATGCCTCCTCCAGGGTGGGGGATTGGTTGTGCTGATAAGGTGCAGAGCTCTCCATAGCTTGGGACATGGAGTTCTTTAAGTGCCAAGACCTTTGGCAGTGTCTGGCAGGGAGTATGAGTAGCCAGGCCCCATGACCTGCTGGGCTGGTCAGGGTGTGAGGGATGACTGACAGCTTATAGAGCTGCTGCACCATCTCTCTATGCTGGCATATTACACCATCTCCCTGTTTTTACATCCTCCAGGGGTTTTGTATTTATTTTGGTGCACGATGGCAGCAATAGAAGACAGAGGCCAAAGGCTGTTGGGTTATGGGGCGCAGCCCTTAGAGAGTAGAGTGAAGGCCTGCAAATCTGTAAAGTGAGCCTGTCTATTCACACCAGCAAAGCCCCTAAGCCAGCTGAACAGGGAAGGAGATGTGCCTGGTCGGGGGTGAACTGGGGGTAGCAAAGAATCCAGTGGAGCAGGATGAGCACCATGCCCTTGGCCCCAGATCAGACTGTGAATGCCAGATTGTTGTATGGGTTGGAGGAGCCCTCTGTCTCTGCATGCACTGGAGGGCTACCCTTCATTCTGGGTAGAGAGCTGGGGACAGCCTCTGGGCTTGCTGCAGAGGCTCCCCTGTGAAAGAAAAGTGCCTTTATCCTCAAGGCTCTGGATGATGTCGTGGTGTCCTGACATCAATGGCAAGGCATAAGTGGCAGAGCAGCTCCCTTTCTGCAGCCACCTGTTTGGAGCACAGCCCCCTGCATGGCTGCCCATCAGCAAGCATGGGCTGCCTGTGCTGCCAGCCCTTGGCATGCAGCACGCAGCAGCTGGTGCTGTTGTAGCTTCTTAGTAAATGCAAAATGATGGTCAAGTAAACATAAGCTTGAGCAGCGCATGGGTTGGAAAGAGAGCATCACTGGCAGAGCCCTGTAGACAAATTACATGGCAGCTTTGGCATGTACCCAAAGCTTTCTGTAGTAGAGAGGAGCAGGATGCTTCTTGATCTGTTGCAGATGCTCCATGTCCAGCTGCTGTATTTGAGCAGATGACTGACAGGGAGACAGGTTTCTTGGTGGATGAACCAAGCCCATAGCTGCGCCCTACTCATGCTTCCTGTTGGTGGTGACAAGCAAGCACGTGGAGAGTAACCACGATGACTTGGAGCAGTCTGGTAACACAAGGAGAAACCCTGTTTTAAATGAGTGTTCAAACTTGGTTGAATGTAACTCAAGCACTACAGATCTTCTGTCCACTTCTACAGAGAATGAGTCCTGATGAACTTGCCTGAAGATGTGCTTCTTGTGGCTTGGCCAGAGAATTGACAAGGCCCTCTTTCACTTGCAATAGGTCACATTTTGCTGCTGCTTTGAGTACTGTCATTTCCTCCCATCCCAGGGAAGCTGCTGCCTGGGAAGCAGACTTGTGTGGCTCTAACTTGCTACTGATAAACTGCTGGTCCTGTTAGGAAAGCTGCCTTACACCTTTCAGCTTTGAGCATCCATCAATACATCAACAATTACCTGCACGAGACTCTCTGTGACTTAAGCAAAGAAATTTAGGCTTAAAAGAATTAGCTGCAGGGGAGTGGTGGGGGTACATACCTCTGATTGTCTAGTTCTGTGATTACCACAGGAAACCAGAGTTAATTGCTATAATAGTAATGTCTGATTGTTGCTGCTATCTAGAACCCACAAAAATCCACCCACTGTTGCCCGCACCTGCGGCGCCTTAAATGCTGACCCACATCATATGTTTGTTAGCAGGTTTGGTGCAAACCACAGGCTTGAGTGGTGCTCCTTTTCTGGCAAGCTGTTGCAAGGCTGCTGCTACTGGTCAATCCCATTACCTTCCTTCATATGCTTTTGGCCAGCATGGTGCCTAGCAGAGCTGTGTAACTGCAGCATCACTCTGAAACCTGGTACTGTGGGGTAGGTCCAGATCATGAAGGATGTGAAAGCAGATACATCTTATCTCTTACGAGGTTAGTGGGGCAAAAAACATGTGTCATGTTTTCCTTCTTGAGAGCACAGCTTTTAAAGGCACCAACTTTTGCTTCTCTGACATTTGCCTGAGGCATAGCTGCAGGACATGTGTCCTGCATCCAGCAAAAGCATGAAATAGGCTGGGAATGGAGCTGAAGGCAGATTGCTGATGTTCTTTAGTCGGTAAGGACTGATGCCTGAGGGGCATATGACTGGTGAGGTGAGCTGCAGATGGTGAGGAAGGCTTACTCCTGAGTTCCTGTGGAAATCTGCATGATGCCCCTGTAGTCAATCTCTGCGTCATTGGGGCTGACATCATGCTGTGTCCACCCCAACCAGTAGCTCAGTCCCTGGTTTCCTTTAGCTCAGCCTGCCCTTCCCAGCTGCCGCAGCCTATGTTCAACTGGAGGAATGCCGCCCCTTTCCCTAGTTTCAGGGTGATTCATGCATGCTTGTACTCATGACTGGGCGTTTCCAGTCCCTCCCTGGGCAACAGCTGTATCAGACTTCAGGATTGTGCTGCCTCTGCTGCCCTTTTCCAATGCCAGGAAGTGGGACTTCAGGGTGGAGCAGAAACTGTGAGGAGGAACCATGACTAAGGCCAGCCTGGTTGCCAGCTTTCTTTGTCCCTGTGCCTGGTGGTGGTGGAGGAGAGGAACTAGACTGAGCCCAGCAGCTCTGAGCAGAGGGAGAGGATGTCTTGGGGAGGATTCGATTTCTTGGGATAGTTTGCCCATGCAGCAGAGTGTCATTTTCTTAAATATGTTTGAAGGGCAAAAAGTTCCCACCTCAGGACAGCCTGCTTTCTGGCTGCCCTGTGCTGAGCACACATGGGTTACAAGGTTGTTGGCATGAACCAGCGCCTGGTGACCTTGCCTTTGTAAGAGGGCAGCCAGCACCGCTGTGATTTCTACACCCTTCCCTGTGGGGAGGTGTTCCCAAACTCTTACATCTACACCAGCTTATTCGAGTAACTGAAGCACGGGAGAACTTTAGGAGCTGGCTCAGGAAGGATGCTGGGGCTCTGCTGCCCTCCTCTGGGACAACTCAGGTTCTTTGTAGGAAGAAGCAAAGTCCTAAGCCTGGCAGTCTGAGGAGCACAGCTTTAGAGATTTGATGTGGGCAAGTGGATTTCAGAGCAACCTTAAGCTATATTTGCAACCCTGTGTCCTGAACTGAGGTGGTGCAGTGGTGCAACTTTGTTGCTTGTGCTCCTTTTGCATCAGGGTGACTTGTCCTCATCTCTATTCTTTCCCTGCTGTTTGAAGTGTTGAGACACCCTCCAGGGCACCAAGAATAGCTGGGAGTTACAGGTCCTCTCAAATTACACATATAGCATCTACATCTTAACTTGGAGTTGGGTTAGCAGGTGGAAGGTGGTGCAGAGGTATTTCACAGAATCACAGAATGTTAGGAGTTGGAAGGGACCTTGAAAGATCATCTAGTCCAACCCCCCTGCCAGAGAAGGACTCCCTAGACCAGGTCAGGTTTTGTCCCTTCCATTGAAGAAAAAAAAAAAAAGTATGTTTTCTCAAAGTATAATCCAGCTGCTTTTTTGTTTGTTTCCCTTTGGAATTCTTTGCCAATATGCACTCTGTTGTGTCTCTGGATTTGTTAGATGTCTATGAACCAGTGCAGGTCAAAGGTTTCAAAACAAGTTGCTCTGTGGACACTTGGACAAGTTACTCTATCACAAGGGCAGGTGTATATTTGGACTGCCGTTTTTGTGCACTGGTGCCATGGTTCTGGGAGCCCGCGGTTCAGGTGAGAATCAGGGCTGTCTTTGTCCTGCTTTCATTGTCATGGAGTGTGATCTGAGCCCCCAGAATGCTGGGGAAGCTGATGCAAGGCTTGTGAATAGAGGTATATTTGAGCCCACCATACAGTTGTACTGGGCAGGAGAAGTCCTCCTTCCTCTGGGCACGTAGCAGCCCTTACTTGGTAGGAGCTGTGCTTCACCAGGGCTCTGCTCCCCAGGAAAACCCTCTTTTCCTATGAGATTCCTACTTTTTTTAGTTTAACAGGGCTGTGTACTGGAGCACAGGTTCTCTAGTGCCACTTGGTTTATACAGACCTGGTTTCCTTTGGTCAGAAATATAAAATCCAGCCCACTCCAGGTGAATGTCTGTGCTGTTTGCATCTTGGGTTGTTTGAGACTCAGTGATAGAACTCAAATGTTTCCTCTTTGTCTTGCTAGTTCCTGCTGATTTTCCATAAAGCTGCAGCTGGGGAACTCGAGGAGGACAGCGGCCTGTTGACTCTTGCAAAACTCTCAGAGATAGATGTCTCTATTGAGGGAGTCAAAGGAGCCAAGAACTTCTTTGAAGCTAAGGTATGGTGTGGCACAAAGTGACATGAAAAAACTCTGCATATGGCCTTAATTGCCATTGACACACTGACCCTGCTTGCTTTTGAATAGAAGATACTGCCAGATTTCTCTCCAGCTGAAAGAATATGTATTTCACCCCTTGCCAAACTCAGCCATAGCTTTTCCCTTCAGACTTTGTTGTACTGTAGTTACAGCTTTCCTCTGCAGATCAATGAACACTACAACACCATCTTTACTCTGGGTCTTAAATTAGTAGAGCTGACTGGCTGACCTGTGTCCCTATGGCTGGGAGCTATATGAGACTAGCTGACTGACTGCTCTTAGACACAAAAGCATCCTGGAAACTCATGCAGTAGGGACCAAATTTCCCATTTTGCAAAACCTCCTTCAACGAGAACACTCATGAGTTCAGTGATGAATGGAGTATTTTGGAATGTAGGATTTCAGACATCTTTTTTGAGTATCTCTCTAACCTTTGGAACCAAAGTTACTCTGCAGGGTTCTGGGGTTGGCAGAAAGAGCTTTACACCATTTGAAGCTGACAAAGCACCCGTTTTGAAAGCTCTCTTGGAAAGAAAATAATCCTGCTTGTTTATATAAGAAGTTTTTTCCCAAGAGCATAACAGAGCTATTGCACAGCAGATGTACTGAGATGAAAGCTGGAAAAATAGCCAGCAAATAAACAATGTTTCTTTGATCTGCAGATTATCCGTGGCGTGGTATGATGTTCTCACATTTGGATGTGATTCAGAACTGTTTTCTGCAGTAGTTTCTCCCACTATATACTCACAACTTATGCTATGCTGCCTGCTTACAGAAAGAATGTATGTGACCCAGTACTGATGGCATTCCTTTTGTCACTTGTTAGTGACTTTTATTAATAAATTACCTTTCTTTTGTGAATGCTAAAGTCAAGCAAGCTAACAAGTATTGGTTGTAAATACCCAAGCACTGCAGTGTAATTAATACATGACCCATCCTGGCAGAGCTTCCCAGCAAGCACTGGGACACGCAGCAAACAATTTGGCATTGCTCATCTAGGAGTAAGGGAAGGCTTGACACTCTTCTTTTCTTTCTCTAATAAAGGTTCAAGCCCTCTCTTCAGCCAGTAAGTTTGAAGCAGAAATAAAAGCTGAGCAGGATGAGCGAAAGCGAGAAGAGGAGGAAAGGAAACACCGCCGAGCGGCTTTCAGAGAGTTGAAGTCTGCATTTACCCAGTAACCGAGTAGCCAATATGCACTCCTGAGATTGCACGACTTGGTACGTTTCCCACGTCAGGGCTCTACCTGGAAAGAACTGCCTGAATCCTGCTTTAAAACTCATTACAACTTTGCTAGCCTTCCTCTCCTGAAGATCCTCCTGAGTTTCCAAGGGCACAACTCTTGCAGTTACTATGCGTTCATAATGGTGTGAATCTGAAGAGCTGTGTACGTGCTTGTTTGTTCTGAATTGTCAGGAGCACGTCACTCTGAGGCAGAAACAGCAAGTAGCAAATCATGGGTAGCACTGACAAGTGTCACTTTTGCCTACTTCCTTCTTTCCTTCTTTTCTATACATCCTTTCTCTTAACCTTGTATTAATTCATTCCTTGCTTATAGGCAAGTAGTGAAGTCTTGTGTAAATCAGGGTGTACAAAGTACAGCTTGACTTCATGTATGTTTGTACTGCTGTTGGCTGTTGTTGCCTGTCCTCAACTATCCCTTTTCTTTTTCCTCAAAGGCCCATACCACAGGCACTGTGAAAACACTGTGAAGAGAGAAAGATAGTTACTAGGGTCATGTGTCACATTAATTATTTCCTGTAGTATTTTCTGCTGCCCAGCATATTAAAGAGTCTTCCATTTTTTTTTCTTCTCTGAAGTGCCATAGTGACAGAGCTTTCAATAACAGGTGAGATTCCCCAGGACTTAGAAATGAAGAAGCTGGTTCTCTTGAGGGAGTTTCTGGACCATGTATCTTCTTTCACATTCCATCACATGCAGTGTACTGTATGGCTTCACTGTATTTTCTAGACCTAAGCAGCTGTATCTGTAAGGGTTATTGTTAGTTGCACAATGGATTTAGATGGCAGTCTGGGGTTTTCTATTTGGAAATTTGCTCCTGTCCTGAATGATGAAGGTGATATTGTTTGATTTCATAAGAGCCACAACAGATAAGACGAGCCCACCATACTGAGTAATCCCTGCTCAAGAAGGGAAGGGCAGTGAGGTGAACATGTTTAGCTGAACTGAATTTGGAGGGATTGCACTATTTTATTAGCCATTTTATAGACAAAGGAAACTTTTCAACAAGTGTTAAAATGACCACTGCTTGTTTGGATATATATGCTGTAGGTCATTGCAGGGGAGCTATGTTCCCTCAGAGACCTCTTCTGAAACATGATCTTGCTCAAAGTCTGCCTCTGCTATTGCCCCAGTTCATGTATTTTTTTTTGTCTTTCCAGAACAGAACTCACCAGTTGTCTTTTCACTTGTCTATTTTGCTTCTTAAACTGTGAGCACTAAACTGTGAGTGTGGAATAATAAATAGAAGAACCTCTACTCTTTAATGTCAGGTGAAAGAACTGCTAAACAATTAAACAGTGTGTATATATCTTCACAGATTATATTTTATAAATCACACCTTTTTAGCTAAATATTTATAATTAAATGTTTTTATACTTTACAACAAAGCAGATAATTTCATCTTCAGTTATTTCTCTTGTTGCTGAAATGTACAAATAAAGCATTGTTATCTCCAATCTTGTCTGTGGTTTATTTTCGGTCCTTTAAAATACCATTTTTGTTCACAAATCAGAGTAGTGATCCCCAAAGCTCAGCATTCTGACTTGGATGAGTGAGGGAAGTGTTTGGCCCCTTCTGAATAGCACTTCCCCTTCTGTACAGCAGTTCTGGTGTGAAAAGCCCTAATGTCTGCAATTTCTCAGAAAGGGACATGGCTGTGTAAATATTTGAAATACTGTCCAATTCTAAATATTGTCATCTAAAGGTCGTCAGCCTTCCCTTACCTTAAAATAGCTGCTGTGTCTCAACAGCAGCAGTGCCCTCACTGAGAGCCAGGTGGGTTGGTTCAGCTAGATTTATCTTTGCATTTTTGCCTTTATAGGAGGGAGGAAAAAAATCCAAATGGACATCTGATAATGTGTACGAGCATCTTGTTTCTACTGTTGCTGATCTGATAAGGTTTGCTGACATGGTCAGTTTGAGGTGGTAGGGGTGTAGCTCAGGAGGAGGTTTATTAACCATACCTTGGTTCAGGTATGATCCAGTGATGAAGTGGGAGATGTCAGTATTTTATCCAGTGTGGCTCTGCTGTGTGCATTGTCAGCAGTTAATGCATTTGCAGTGTCTGCGAGCCCTTGGGTCTTGGAGGTCAGGTAAAATCAGGGTGAAGGTTCCTTAGTCTCTATTTCCACTGGAAAATTGCAACACTGCAGCTCTTCATTTTCTTGTTTTCTTTTCTCCACAGCAAGCACTGCTGACTCGTGCTGCTTTGCATGTGCAGCTGGATGAGGAGCCTGGGGCAGTAGAGAAGAGGAAGAGGGTGGAAAAAGGGTTTGCAGTGGTTTTATTTTTAATAGAGTTGAATCAACTCCAGCTGACATGTTTCAGTAAGGAAATAAGCAGCTTGTCTGTAGCAGTTTTGTTCAATGCAAACAGGTGCTGTTAGTTAGGGCCTTTATTCAGTCCAGTAAACAGTAAGTGCTAATTTAGTTTGAAGCTGCAGCAGTGCACATTTTGAAATTAGCTTTGCAAAAACTGACATTGGGAAATTGCTTTCTAAATGGTTCTGTTTTGCTCTCAACTATTGGATTGAGTAACAATGTCATTAGGTTATGCAGATGTACTAAAAAGAAATTGTCTAGGTAAAGTCTCCGTCTAATACTTACTGTACTAGGCAATACTTAATTGTATTTACCTATAATTAATATATTACAATCCATGATGCTCTATCCACCTTTTATGCCTGATGTCACCACAGGTGGTGGCAATCCCAACTGGCCTGGCACTCCTGATGTGCCCCAAGTGATTCTACACCTGTTTGTGATGGCAAGTAGACAAGTTTGTTGAAAAGTCTGTTGTGTATCTGGGCCTTTCCCAGAAGTGACAAATACTTGGCTTAAGTCACTCATGTCCTAGAATGGGAACTCCAGGTAGTCCTTGATCTCTGAAGGGTTTTTGCTTAGTATTTCCCAGAGTAGGAGACATACAGTAGAGGAGTCACTACCACTACAGCCAGCACAAAGGTTAGGTTCAGCCTGTCTGGATACTCATATTGCAGTGCATTTCTCCATAATGTTCTGTCACAGCCATTATCATTGGCTGCAGGGGACAGCATATGATGGGCAGGAAGCCTTACCTAAAAAGCTCAGTGTAAACACAGTCAAGAGAGAAAGGGAAACTATGATCAGGTTCTTCCTGGCTTTAGGGTTCATGCTTTATCTGTGAGGATTAACGTGACTAAATACGAGTGTAACCTTATGGCAGTGTCCAAATAAAGCCCTTGCAAGATGGATTGGAGTAACCAGAGTGCTTTGTAATATTAAAGCCTTTAAAAGTCAGCTTGCCACATGTAGAAAGGACATTAAAAATAATTGGGTGTTGCAGAAGTAGCAGTGTATTTGTGGTAGTCTCTTTCAGCATAAGCCACGTGAGGTGACAGATTAATCAAAGTGACTGACTTTAAAAAGTACAGTCAGATGCTCACCTGTCTGCCTTGTCTCTTGGGTTTTTTTTATTTTTAGGGATATGACAAGTGAGGATGTGGAAAATGGAGACTGCTGAGGGAACATTGACTTTTCTCAGACAAAACCCCCAATATTTCAACAAGCAGAGGAGTCATTTTTCCAAATAATGAAAAGTGGCAGTGGCAAGAGGACACATGAGACTGCCACATCTTTTGAACTGCTTCCTGACTGTTATTTACCATTTCAAAGCTGTGCTCTGTGTTTGTAGCTCCACTACTATACTGAGGGAGGCAGCCAGGCTCTTGCTTCCAGATTAGGACTGATAAAAACAATGGGTCAATAAAGAAGGGTTTTAGTTTGTTAGGGATACTACTTCTCTGCATCCTGGATTTTTAATAGTGAGGATGAATTGATGTGGTGATCCAAGGCTCTGAAGTACATCATACCCTTGGTACCCAGGCAAGCTGCTGGGGTGATTTCATACCCACACAATGTGAACTGAAGTCCTGTAATTGAACCATGCAGGAATTTAACCACACAGGTGCTGTCTTGAATTTTCATGGCAGCCTTCCTGTTCTGCTTGAATGAGTGTTGTGAAGAATTTAAGATGCATCTGTTATTATCAAAAAATCAGTCATCTCAGTTTCCTTTACTTGGTATTTTACAAAAATACCAAGTTCTGCAGGTGAGGCATGTTTCAGACATGCTATTCCTGAATATTTTTTCTCAATATAGAGTTTATGCTAACTGGGTTGAAAAAGTTTCTACAAGTGCTAAACTTCTCCCATCTCAGATAAAACTTGTCTTAGAGCATATGAAAATGTTTTTGAGTGCTCAAACTCACGTTTGGAAAGGTGAATAACAAGGCACTTCTGCAGTGAAGTTGCAAGTTCTCGACAGCTTGAAATGCACTGCTGCCTTTTCCCCTCTTCATACCATTATTAGTATTGGCCCGAGCTGGCGAGATCAAATGCAGCTTATCAGAGGACAGCTCTTTGCTAGGGAGCTTTGCTTTTACCTACCAGACTCCTAAATGAGAAATTTCATTCTAAGATTTTGGGGTGAAGTAGTTGTATGTTGCTTTTGGCTAAAAATAAGCTCAAAGAATTACAGGGTTTCAAGTAATTAGCTCAGAGGAATCACTTGTGTTCACTGTTGCATCATTTTTGGCTGTCATTCAGTGCAAACTGACAAGTATTTATTCACCTAGAAGAGAAGGGAGAAAGATACAGGGATTGTGGCTGAAGTGATGATTGGAGTGAAATTGTTTCAGCTGAAAAAAAGTTATACCTCCAGTAGTGTGTAACAGCCAAGAATAGTTTTTTAGGCTGAAGGAACCACATGGGGCTATTCTGCATCATGTACTAATATGGGTTTCAAGACTAAATATAAAACAGTATTTTTAGCTGAAAACAGTTTGTCTTGAGCTTCTGATTTTCCGTCAGGAAATCTGGAGTCAAAATACATCCCAGCTAGTGCCCTTTCTCTGTCAGCAGCAGCTGCTTCCACAGCAGTTGATCAGCAAGTCTCCTCGGGTGAGCGGGAGGGAGCAGATCCAATCCCCACAGGACCTAAGCACTGCACGTGCTTAAACCACGGTCGCTCCTGAGGGTCAGACGGTTTCTTGTGGGCTTTCAGTGCCACCGATAAAACTGAATTACCTGCACGTAATCCAAAAAAGGGGAAGGGAAAGGATGAGGCTGCAGGTGATAGTAAACCGTGCACCTAGCAGGAGTTTACCTCCGTGCCGAAGCCCCCACACCAAAGGGCCAGCTTGCGCCTCTCTCCCCAGGGGGAGACAACGGCAGGAAGGTGCTGCGGTAATTGAACTGCTGAGGGGGCTCAAGCTGAGTCGGACCCGCAGCTACAGAGGGGCGGCTGCACGGGAGGAGCAGCAGGCCCGGTTAACCGAACAACCCGCACCAAGCCGACCCAGCCCCGCCACCACGGCTACCTTCCTACAGGACTAGGCTGATGAACGGCTGCACTCCGCTCGCTCATCCCGCAGTGGGCACCCGCGNGGGGAAGGGGGAAGGGGGAAGTACTGTCACCCATCCGGGTTCCGCGGCGGAGGCAGGGGGCGGGGCCTGCCCTCACGTGACGTTGCGTGGCGGCGCGACCGCCATCTTGTGTTGTTGAGGCTGAGGAGTCGCTGTGGCTGTGAGGGACTCTTCGTCCGGGAGCGCAGGTAACATTGTCCCGTTGGCTCCCTGCCCTCGCCACGGCTTGGGCCGTCCCCTCCGTCTCCCCGTCGCCGTGCTCCCGCCGCCGCCGCGCTCCCGGCCTGCGGGAGCGGGCTTAGGCCGCGCGCCGAGCGCCGGCCTTGCCGGCAGCTCCTGTCCGCCGCGGGTGCCGCAGCCCCGAGGCGCCCTGCGGCCTACTGGGAGGTGAGACTGCCCCGGCCCGGCGGCCACGGCCACACCCGCAGAGCATCCCCCGCGCTTTTTGTCGAGGGGCTTTTGCAGGATTTCTTGGGCCTAGACCTGCTCGGAGATGTCGGCCTTGCCCTCTCCATGCGGCTTCTTGGTCCTGGCAGGGGGAGACGGTGCTTGTCAGGCGGCGGCGGGCTGCCCGGGGCGCTTTACGCCCTTCGAGGTTGGCACCTGCCTCCCCATGGTCGTCTTCCCTCACAGTGCCCCGTGTGAACTCTCTCGTCCCCTACCGCCCCAGTGGGAGTGGGCCTGTGTTCCGGCAGCGCCGCGGGCAGGTGCGTTCGCATGGAAGCCTATGTGTGCCCTGCTCCGAGCATGCCCAGCCCTGTCAGATTACATAGGCAGAGGAAGGAGGGAGCTTGTCAGGCACACGAGCTTTCCCCCCCGCCATGCGGGTGTTGGGAGAAGTAATGACCAGCAGTGTTTGACTGGAGAGGCCTTGGCAGGCTGCACCGAACAGTAACATCGATCAGGATTGTGTACGTTTGGTATTGATCCAAGACAAGTAGTTTCAGTATCAACAAAGCAGTCTCAGCTCTTTCAGCTCTATGTAATTGCACTTCGAAGTGGAACAAGTTGTAGTCCAAAAGGAGATGTTGCCAAGTAGTACTTCTTGAATAAAACCTGTATTTTCCCCAGTAACCTTCAGCTCAGAGTTCTTGTTTTGTTACTTTAATGGTTTATCTCATGCTGTAATTCTTAAGTGTCTGCTTTGATGTGTGGGGAAAGGACTTCTGATTATGTTCATCTGACTGCTTGCTGCTGATTCTGTTTTCTTGCTTCAGGACCTGACTTGGGCAAGTTCCTGGAAAGTACGTGCGATTTCCCCCCCCCTTTCCCACAATTCTGCTGGTTGCTTTTGTTCTTAAGAAACTTTTTAATAAACGCAAATTAATTTACTCCTTTGTGAATGGAACATTTGGTAGATGGAGAGTGTGATAATTTGGAACCTTTGTAAACACAATGGGTTGCAGTTGTCACCAACAAAAGCTTTGTTCTGGTATTTTTGAGCTCTGTTACTGGGTGTTGGCTCCCATAGATAATAAGAGCGTTAGTATTATGAGGTATTGGTATTCTTGCCATTCACTTCAATAGGCATCCTTTGAACAGTTAGCTGATGCTGACACTTCTGTGTGTGCCCTAATCAGTCCTGGGGTTATCTACAGAAATGCTGAAAGATTCATTGCCTCTTCTGTATCCTCTTTGCTCCTAAGGTTCTTAGAATTCTGCAGGTTAACTGGTGTCAATGGCCATGTGTGTCTGTCAGTTTCTCACTGATTATGTGATTTAAAAAAAATATTCTGTCTAATGGTCAGCTATATTAAAAACAAGGTGGAGATTTATCCCTGGGACTTGAGTGTCGCTTCCAGCAAGACATACTTCTTATGTTGAGGCTTTGATAGCCCCTTTCAATATTTGACAGTTTTGTGTATAAATATTAGGTTTTCTTAATAATTTTAAGAGCTGCTCAAGCTCTACCAGGCCCTTCATATAGAAACATGCATGGGAGTACCTGGTCACTGTATTTCTTTAAAGACCTTTTCTGAATGGTTTCTTGAGGCTGTCTTTTAAAGGAAGAGTATAGAACTAAAATGCAAAGCAGTCATGTTGCAGTGATTTGTTTCATGGATGCTTGCAAAAATCATTTGATACCACAGTATCTTGGACTCTTTTTTCATTACAGATGTTCTTAAAAGTATTGTAAAATATCCTCAGTCCAAGTAGTGTTTTTTCTTGTCTTCCTAAAACATACAATAAATGAAAAATACTATCTTTGTTTATGGAAGTGAAAAAAAAAATGCTTGTAAGTAGTTGAGAGATTTACAGTTGAATTTTTCCAACTCTTTTGCTTCCTGATGGAGGAAATGATTTGATGTGTTAAAGGGGAATACAGAGACAGTTGTGGGTTTTTGTTTTTTTTTATTAAGGAATATAGACTAGACACCATTGCATCTCTTCTGTGCTTACTGTGTCCTAAGGCCAGTTGTCTAAATGGAATTCTATCATAAACTGTAGTTTCGTATACCTGAATATAAGAAAAACGTTGTCAGCTCTTTTAAGACCTATGGGTACTTCATTTAAAAACAAATTGGATGTCAAAGTCATATGAATCATCTCATATGGGCAGCTGACTGGCTGAAAAGGTGATTTGCTACTACATGCCTTTGCTTGGAAGATCATTCTATTTAAACATAGAAGGGGAACACTGGTTCACAGTGTTGAAGATGAGCTAGGCACCTGGACCATGGTCTTTTTCTTCCCCTCTGTCCCCTCCTTTAAAGTAGTTCAAGCCTCCAGCTCTACAGGTTTATTGTTTTTGTTTGAGATACCAAGAATATGGAATTCGATTCTGCCTACTTTTGTCTGATCTTGTAAGTTCAAGTATCTATCAAATGTATGTTTCATATTCTTTCATTTTTTCTTAGGGCTCCTTAAGGTGTGATGTTAAATCATTTTATAGACAGTTCTGGGGAAAAAAAAGTTCCCTTTCCTAGCATTTTTTTCCTTGTTTTTCTGTCGTGTTTTTTTTGTTGTTGTTTTCCTTCTTGGTGCTTCTCCTCAAAGATGAGTGGACTTGAGCTATATTTAATTAATGTTTATAGATAGATAGAGCTAAGGGGCAGGGCAATAAAATACCTGCTCAGAAGCTTAAAAGCACAGCCCTGATCTGCCTTTTGCCTCCTGTATAGCTTACTAGAAGATCCACTCAGTGTAAGGAGAAATCCATCTCTTCCCTACTGAAGAAGCACTTGTGTTAAAAGGGAGTGTTTCTTTGTGTGGTTTTCTCCATCAATTTGTTTTAATTCAGTAGTGACATTTGAAAACCCAGGTGTATCAGATGCTGCAGTGGGGGGTTGATAGTTGCTTTTGTAGGAACAGTTTTCAGCCCAGCTTAGCCTCTCCTTTCCTCTGTTGTAGTGAACTCCTGGACATTTTTTAGGTGCACAAATGATGTCTTGGACATTGTCAGAACTGAGAAAACTTAGCAAGTTTGCTCAAGGTATACATAAGTTATGCATGGAACTAAGAATTATTAAGTGCTTTAAATTGTAAGGTCTAAACAACATTAGTCATCTTGTGGTTGGTGGTACTATGTGTGTGTATATATATATATAACCATGTAGTTCATTATAGTGATGTTTAACACCATTTTTTCATCTTTAGCTCTGATGGTAGCCTGGGATTGTAGCAGACTGAGGTCTGCCCTTTTCTTTGTTAGTAACTGAGATTTCCACAGTATGTTGAGTACAAAATGGTCCACTCCTCTTTCTTGCAGAAGGAGGGCTGTCCATCTCTTCTCTCTAAAGGTAATTAAACATTTCTTGAATACAGAAACTGTATTCAATATATATATATATATTGCTGTCCATGTGGAAAACTAGGCTGTCATTGAAATATTTGTGTCCCTATTTTTGCCTTTTTATTTTTTAATTATTTTGGATTGAAAGGATGCACAGAATTGTTTTTTATGCATCTGAGGTTTTTGGCAAGCATGAAATAAAAGTTTTCAGGAGTGAGTCACTCCTGCAATCTTTAAAGCTTGTAATTTGTGGAAGGTGAATATCTAGACCTTGGGGTTGGGAAGAAAAGCAGAATGAATACCAGGAGCTCTGTAGAGAGAAACTTTGATGGACATTTAGAAAATATGTCTTAAAATCCTGCATTGTGGACAATACCTTTTCAGTCACTTACTAATTTTTGATTCCCTCAGCTAGTTAGAAAATCATATGTATAGCTTTAATATCTTTTTAGCCATGTTTTAAAAGATCTGAGCAAATAAGAAAGAAACATTACTCAATGCTTTCAACAGTGGCTGTTGTATATGTAATTTGTCATTATAAACAGATAAATGATCTTACATATACCATGTTAGGAAAATAAACTGGTTTGAAAAATAATGTATGTTAATTCACTGTAATAACAGCTCTTTAAGTGTGATGTGTTGCACTTTAGCAATAATGCTTTGTTACTGGGTATTTTGTCCTTTTTATTCAGCAGAGAAATGTTTCAAATTGTGGTTACTATGAATTTATTTTTTTTTCATCCTGTCACAGACAACAAATTGAAATACTTTGCATTCTGTCGATAGCATTTTGTGGTAAAGATACTGGTTTCTGTGACTGGGAGGTTCAGAGGCTATAGATGTCCCTGTGTAGATCAGGTTGGATAAAAGCAGATTTGTGATCTGTGTGTGGTAGTGTGTTGATTCAGATTGGAAGAAACAGAAGATGAACTTTGTAAACTGTAAAGATTACTTTTGGTGAAGTGTTATGGTGATGAATGGGTAGCTGAATATAGGTAACTTCAGACTTAGAATGTCACGTGGCAAGAAGTTGGTATGACTGACAAGTAATAGATCTGTAATCTGGTTTGGTGTGTTTTTTTTTTGTTTGTTTGTTTTTTTTGAGCCATGTATGAATGGAATAATAATAGAATCTGAGCATGATTTAGGTTGGAAGAGACCAACCTTTGGTGGTTGTCTAATCTAGCCTTCTACTCAAAGCAGGGCTGACATGAGCATTCAAGTGAATAATGTGTGTGATAGAAAGTGGGCGAGGCTGATAGTGAAAGTAGCATATGGCAAGGATTTTAAGTACAAGCATCTAATAACTTGTTTTAATAAATTGGAGACCTAGTTCAACTACCATTAAAAACAGTGGAATCTTTTACATTAGGCTTAGTTAATGCTGAATCATCTGTATATGTAATGTTCTCTGTTATACTTAGCTTTTAGCGTACTAAGGAAGGTTCAGGGTAACATGACAAGTCAGTTTACAGAAATGCAGTTGTTAGATCAAAACAAGTGAATATCTTCAATAGTATTAACATAAAGAGAAGAAAAGTGGTAAGCTATTAAAAAGTGTTGTAGTTCATATGTAGTGATCAGTTACTTTCTGACTTCCTGGCTGATGAATATATGAAGTCTGGTACATGTACAAATTCTCTCTGTAAGGACTTTTTATTAGATGCTTTCTCACTGTTGAATATTTCTTTCCTGAAGTATAGGACACATCAGAACTGCATGAATAAGAAATCTTAAGTGAGGTGAGGGGAGAGCAAGCCCAAAGAAGCTGCTTATGTAAATGACACTTAAAACATAAGAAAACCCACAATAACCCAGATCTGTTAATTCAAAGAATGTTCTCAGTGACTGTAGTCTGAAGCTTTGTCCTGCCACTTTGAATATATGTTTGGGCTGTATAATGTGTGATGAGTGTGAGAGGTGCTGCAGTGTAGTTTTGGTTGCACTTATGTAGCCTGGCTACTGGCCTCATTGGGGAGCGGGTAGACAGACTCAGCATCCTGGTCTGTAACATCTTGTGGAGTGGCAAGGACTAAATATTAACCTACCAACAAATTTTGAATGTAGAAGGTAGAGGGATATGGAAGTGTGTTTCAGCTGGAAAACGACAGTGCTGGCAGGGTTTTGGGACAGCATTTGGAATGAGAAGTGGTTTGCATTCCAGCCAGTGGCAAGGCCAAGGGTGTGGTCCCCTGACTCTGCTTGGAGCTTAATCACTGGTGTCTGCCTTTGGCTTAAAGTCTTGGAACAAAAGTGGAGGTCACATAGCTTTCTGGTGGAGAAACTGGGAGAAGATTTCACTTTATTTGAGTTTAGGTGAAGCAAGAAGTGTACAACTCCCTAACCATTAACTTCACAGTACTATGTAGGAAAGGAGGAAAATACCTGGAATTGTGATATTTAATGCTCCTTTAGTTTTCTTGGATTTTGTTAGGTGTGCAGGTCTCTATTGTCGTCCTATCCCAGAAGAGCTTTGGTGCCTACTTCTTGTGTTTGTCATTCTTGACTGCGATGCAAGGTGCTTCACACTGCAGCACTCCATGAAGCTTTAGATGGATCTGTGTGAACTGGGCAGAGGGCAGTCGGTTCCATCCTGCAGTTTCAGAATGTTTTGGACAATTTTTGACCAGAAACTGCTGAGAGATTAAAACACTGTTGCAATGATTTGAGACAGGAAGATTCTAAGACTTGAGGAGATCTAAAAATGTAACTGTAATAATAGAGGCCTAATTTCTGGAGAGGTGGATGGTTTAGACATTGTTCCATTAGGAAGAAACTTCCTCTTGGCATGTGGTTAGATGGGCCTTGAAAAATTCACCCACTTTATCAACATAAAGACTTGATAAGCCAGAAGGGACTACTGAGACTTGGCTGGCATCTTATATAATGTGACTAAGGGTTTTTTTTTTCTGATTAATTTTCTGTTTAAACAGGAACATATTTTTTAGAAAATCATTTAGTGACCTGAAAACAACTTATTCTGTTTAGCTCTGAATGTCTTGCTTCAGTCACTTCACTGAATAATCTCAGGTCTTCAGCCTTTTTTACCCTCATGATTGTTTACAGGCTGGGCAAGATACTTAATTTTTTCCTCAAAGCTCATTTAATAGAGGGGGGTGTGTGTGTGTGTGTGTTAGTGTCATCCCGCCCATCACAGTCTCCCCCCATCCCCCAGTAAAGCATGTCTGTCATGTTCCATCCATTTTTGGACACCTGATTTATCAGTTTTCTTGCCTTACAGTCAGCATAACAGGACACAGTATACCTGCAGTGATAAAATCCACTCTGTATTTACTCTGTTACCTTATTCCTGTGTTTAGTCTTTCCTTTTAGCTCTTCTAGTCAATGTTGTATGATATGTTCCTTTTCAGATGAGTAGTGTCATAAATCTCAGATCAGTTTCAGGACTGTGTTTTTCCGGCATCGTTTTGCATTTGGTTTGTATCACTTATGTTTTCTGCTTATGAATCTCTTGATTGTATGCTTGGCCTTATTAAATGCAGCCTGCTATACTGGACTGAGTACTTGAATAATTCATAATGATAGTATTGATAATCTGTTATTTTCATTATTTACTGTATCCATGTTTGTCATCTTCAGGTTTTAGAAGTTATATGGGCCAGTGTCACAGATTCTGTAGAAGCAGAGGATAGCTTTTACTCTGTTTTGAGATTTTTGTCTTCTGAGATAGGTTGTTGTAGATTCTTTAGAAGAGAAGGTTAAAAGAAAATAGGTTGCGATGATTTGAGACTTTTCATGTGGCTCTGTAGGATTTTGTCCTTTTTAGCATTCCACTTAATTGAAATGTGCTGCAAAAATTAAATTTTATTTCACCTATATGCTTCAGCAATGAAATTTCTACTATTATAAAAATGTCTTCCATAAATCCATGTCGGCTGGCCTTAATTGTGTCAGTGTCCTTTAATTAGTGTTGTCTGCTTTAGCCCATGGTTAATATAAAACTGGTAGTGTAGCCACCTTAGTCATCCTGTTTACCACAGTACTTAAAAGGTAGCTTGTATACTGTTCTGGCTGTTCTTTAATATTTCAAGAAGTAGAGAAAATTGGCTTTAACTATTCAGTCAACCTGTTAATTTTTTGGTTTTAAACAATTACTGGCACTGAAATTAGCTAGCTCTCTGGAATGTTTTTTTGCTTGTGGAAGGTAAAGCTTTATTGTCTTAATGTAATGTTGCTGTTGCATGGTGGAGCACTGCTGTTAAATTCCTGTTCCAAGTTTATTTGAGGAGAACCCAGTTCCAACTGCACGTACACCTGCTAGTCTTAGATTTCCATTGTGTTCTTTGATTCTCAAAATTTTCAGCCAATTTCTAGGTTAAAAAGACGGTTTCAAACCTAGCAACAGAACTCCCTTGAAAGGAAAGAATACTTTTCTTCCTTAACATCTCTGATCAAGCAGTAGACCATTCAAAAATAAAATAGCTGTGTATAGGAAGGATCAGAGGTATATCTTTTCCAAGGTTTCTGAAGTTAATAAGAAACCTAAGCAAGCAGCATCCCCAAAGCTATAAGTTGCAGTGACAGTCCAAATCTTTAACTTTTTTTGAAGTCTGTGGGAAAGATTAGATGGGCAGACTGAACGCACTCATTGACTTGACTCAGGTTGGGATACTAAGAATGAGTTAATGTCTATCCAAACCAGCAAAACATCTTGGTGAGACAGATTGCCATGTGGTACAAGCCAAGAGAATTCTCTAATGGAAATACAGGAATTGAACATTCCCTGAAAATCCAACCTCAAGTGCCTGTGAGGGACAAACCACAAAGTGGCAATTCTGTGTAAATCCTGAGGTTGAGTAGAGTCTGGAAAAAAAGTGTCTAAACTGCTTTTTGCCTGGATATTTGTTAGATAGCTGTACATTTTAAAAGATCAGAGCTTGTGGCCAGAATTCCTTATATTTTTTTTTAAGCTGAAACATCTTAATACATTTTAACACACAAATCTAGCTGATAAAATCAAGTGTGTCTGAAGCAGATGTTTCCGAGAACTTTAATAGATTTATCAGGTACTAAATAGGTTGAAAAATTATTTTAAAAAACATGAGCTTTGTAAAACAACCATTGTACCTGAAGGAAACCAATGAGATGAGTTTTGTTGCTGATAGCAACTTCTGTACTTGTAATTTTACCTGTTAATTGTGAGTGAAAGCCACTTAAGCTTAATGTTACTGAATTACATAGTGTCTTCTCAGAGGATGGACTTCTGACTTCCAAAGTATTAAACTGCTGACAAAACAGAAAGGATATTTTGTTCCCTTTTCAGCCTACAGGTTGATGGTAGGGTTGATGTGATTTCTTCTCTTTTCAGTCCTGAATAATGATGGTGGGTTGGTGGCTTTGGTACCACCCAGGAAAATGAGATCTCAGTTCTGGTTTATGAAAAAATTCCATTTTTCCCCACAAATGCAGGAAAACTACAACTGTTTGTAGGGTTATGTTGGCAGCTTGATCACAGCATGGCCTGATTTGAAGAAAACCATGGAGAAAAGGTTCCCCTTTGAAGGAGTGATGGGAAGACCTCAGGTAGCATTCTGGCCCAACTAGTGGTGCTAACTGAACAGTATTAAAATGTGACTTCAATTTCTTGCTTCAACTTGAGGCTGTCCCCTGTGTGCTCTTTGCCCATGTAAAAATCTGTCTATGCAGACTCCTTAATCAGTAACCATTAATTTGTAGAAAATCTTAATTTACAAAATTCCAGCAGTTCAGAAAGGTGCTTTTCCCTCATCAAATTATCAAGGAGGAAATGTGTTAGGTATGTATTATTTTTTGTGATTTGCCATCCTTGATCAATAAGGAGGCAGCATAGATAAAGACCAAAATTAACATTTTAATTATTAATATTTAATTTAATTATTAATTTAGAGCCTAAGAAAGTTACCTATATAATAATGATCTCATAAATTCATGCCTTTTCGTTGGTCAGAATAGTTGCATTTATCATCTGATTGTTCCTTCCCTTTTCTTAAGTCTCCACCCTCTTTCTTACTACGCCCTGACTCTTTCCTCTCATGATGTGAGCATTGTGTAGTCCATCCTGACTTGCCTTTCTAGTTAGAACAGCTCCTTCCTTGTGCACTGACGATGTGTCTTGTACAGTCCCTGTCAGAGGTTCCTCTGCAGTTTGGCCTCTGTGCTCTCATGTTTTGGCTCCTGCTTTGTGAATGAGCAGCAGCAGTGCATGCTTTTGCTTTCCCTGTCTTGTCTGCTCTGACATGACTAAGTGTGTTCTGTTTGCATGCTTGCTGTCTAGGCTTTCTTGAGTCTCCTGTTTTTCTGCCCTCCTCACAAATCATTACTTGTTTCCAGAGTGCCTCCTTTCCAAAGGTTTTCTCTCAGTTTTGCCTGTAACTTTTTTCATGTGTTTTTTTCTGGGTAATATTGCCAATTGAAGTAAATCACTTGTTTACGCCTACTCAATCATCTACAGATGTGTGGTTTTTGTGTTTGGTTTTTTTTTTTAAATTTGTGATGTGTTATTTTGTTTTGTGGGTTTCCTTTAAAAATTTTTCTTCCCACCCCTCCCCCCCGTTGAGTTACACTTTCATCCACTTATAGGTGTCTTGCTTTCAATTCAAAATTCATACAGTCAGAGCTTCTAGGGAGGAAATAACTTACCTGAATGAGTTCCCAAAACAAGGTGTGGGGGCCAAAATAAGGGGCAAGGAAAGCTATTTGCAGCCTGGTGGCATGAGATTAGCAGGCTTTGAATATGCTTGTGGGTACTAAACTGCTTAGGAGTCTAGCAGAGAAAATGACATAATATCCTTAGTTTTTGGGAAGAAAACCCAGAGGCTGAAGAGAATGGGGTCTAGTGGGTCCAAAACTAGTAAACTGCGTCATCATTACTGAGTTTCAGTGCTTTATCCTTATATCTGATGCTTTTCAGCTGTATTTTCATTGCAGTTTACAATCAATGCCAGTCTTTTTGTGATTCCTGATACTTTTGATGTTAGGAGCTAAAGACCCCAGGTTCCTTGGTGACCCACATGGGTTGATCTGAAAGCCCTCTCCCCCCGCCCTCGCTGCCCTGGTTTGGAAGGATTACCATCATTGCAGGAAGTGAATTGGACAGCCATCCAATTAAGGGTACTAGGAATTGTGGTAGAGGCTTGTCTCTGCCAGAGTGTGCGTGGTGGTTTGCTTCAATTGCCCTACGTGTGGCTGCTGTATGTTGTCTTTAGGTACCTAACCCTGTATTTTGATTTGTAGAATGATGAAGTATGAACATTCTAATGAGCTGTTGTCTGCATCAAAAAGGCAACCCAAATCAGACCAAAATCAGGTCAGATTAGGCCTTTTAGAATAGGTGGGTATTTTTATATTAGCTTCTTGTACGTGTGGTGGAGATAATCCCATTTCATTATGTATGGTTATGGTGAAAATAAAAAATACTTCAATTTATGTATATAAATTATACCATGCATGGTAAAAAATTTAATACGGTATATAGTCAAAACTACAGGACCGAAACATTGTTTGGTAACTTTAGGTTTCAGGGAGTTTTACAACTATATGTAATCTTATGCACAGAAGATTTGGATAAAATCTGCTAAAGCAATTCTAGTGTGGGGTTTTTTGGTATTTTTTAGCTTACAGGCTAATTAAAATAAAAATTCATTTCTAACTTTAAAATCATTACTTTAGTGGAATATATATAAGAAAAGATGTTTCTTTGGTTTGGTTTTACCTTTTTCTTGAGTAACTGGTTGCCACTTCCACTTCTATCTCGCCTCATTGGTTTTTTTTTTTTTGCTATCAACTTTTTGTGCAAAGTATAGACAAACTTTTGAAGCCCCTTATTTAGCACTTGGGTTTGTTAAGGAACAGAATTGTGATATGACAAAGATCCTTCATTACCATCTGTTTTTATGGGTTTTTGAAGTCTAATCAGTCAGTTTCTGTAGGTAATGCTTCAAATCCTTTTTTGTGTGGGCTTTAGCTACAGTGTGTTTGAATATTTTTTTAAAAACAACAATTAAAAAAACCCCAAAACAACCAAACAAAACCCCTTCCTTTGCAGATTTGGGGCTTGCTGTTGGTGGAAGAAAAGAGGAGCTGTTACTTTCTTAATGTAAATGATACTTTTCCACAACTGCTAATGCTGAATTTGGCTCTTATAGAGAAAACTTTGTAGCCTTTCTTTAGTCTTGTTCTTTCCCGTCAGTATGGCTTCATCCGATGCTGATCCATGTGCTCATGATGTTTAGGAACTTGACCTTCACTAGTGTCTGCAGGACTTTGGGTAGTAGGAATGAAAGTAGCTGGTGTCTTAAGTTGTGCGGTTTTTATTTGCTTAATAAAAACAAGAACGAGCAAAATACTATCTGCCTACAGATTTGGGAGGATGTCACAGCGTTGGATGCACTTGATTGTTAGAATGCTTATTTTTCAAGAATGAGCAGTGGAAATTTCTTGAACACTCTTGACACTCAACTGGGGAATCTTTCTTGCTGTAATTCTTGTTTTTTTAATCCTCTTGTAGTTCAGGTAGCTGCAATTCTGTTAATTAAGCATTGCTGTTTGTGCAGAAGAGGATTATACCTCAGATTCTCTGTATTTGTTTGTTTTGTGGTAATCACTGGTTTGGAAAGGAACTATTAGTATGAATTGTTTCTTCAGACACCCTCATCCAGTGTCCTTTTTGACTTGTTAAATGAGGAATATAAGGAAGGGGTCTTAATGCAGTTATGGCTATATTTGTAAATTAATCTGTGTTGGAGAGCTGAAATGGATTCCTTAAAAAAAAAAAAAGTTAAAAAAAAAAAATAAACCCATGTAGTAGTTTTTTTTCCACTTCTTTGCTTGGCCAGGTGTGCTTTTGTATTGTGAAAAAATTTATGAAGGACTGTATTAATCCAGTTGTGTTCATAGTAAACATTTTTATTTTTTAGGTTCACGCTTTTTAAAAAAAGAGGAATAGAACAGGAAAAAATGGCAGCAGAAACCCAGACACTTAACTTTGGGCCTGAATGGTGAGTTTTTTCTGTGGTTTTTTTTTTGAGATTCTGGAACCTTGTCTAAAATGTAAAAAAAAACCTGTGAATTTGTGTCCTCTGGAACTGAATAGTAAGACTGAATGGGGTATAATGTCATTGTTGTTCCATGCTGCTTCACCTGGATCCCTGGCCTGTGACTGAAAGCAATACATAAAATTAGTCTTCACTTTGTAAAGCGGTATTGTGTATGAAATGAGTTGGGTTTTATCTTATGGTAATGCATAACATTCACATTGCTACTGTGTATCTGAGGTCTGTACAAAGAGAGTGAAGAAGACTGACTTACTTGGTCTTTCCATGTGATAGATAGTACTAATGAAGTTCTTGCATTGTGCTTACTGGGCTTACAGTTACAGCTAAGCAAGCTGGTTTTGCTCCCAGTATTAAAACAAACAAACCAAAAAACCCCCGAAAAATCTACAAAGAATATGGTAAAAGTGTGCGTTTTGTGCCATAGTCTCCTCCTGCACATGCACACTGATAAGTGTCAGGAAAAAATGAACTATCGTGTTAAAGGGAATCCAAGATTTTGTGTAATCTTGTGTCAGCTGTTAGTTTTCCAGCTTGTCTGACATGCTTTGTCCTGTCTTTTGTTAGAGAAACTGCACAAGTGTGATTATTGTTCAATATTTGTTCCAATTTCTTGTTAAAGTGCCATTGACTGCAGTTACCAACTAGAATTCTGGATGGTGTGGTTTATGAAGAGTCTTTAGATTTATTTATATTTTAGTTATTCTTGTGGATTGCAGTATAGTCGTGTCTGTAATGTATGTTGTTGTATCACTTAATAGTGAAACTCTTGGTTATGTTTGATCTGGATTGAACTTGAACATTGCACTGAGCCGTCTAATCCTTTGTATGCCTCCCAAGGCGTTATTTATTTGGAAGTGTCATATAAACAAGCTGCCACTGGGTGGCACCAAACTAAAAAAAGATAAGCGTTTGACTAGCAAATTACTTTTTCCTTTCTGTGTAAGGAACAATAAGAGAAATCCAGGCATGCTGCAATAATTAGGTGAAAAGTAGGCTCTGAATCATTTTTGTAGTTTGGACCACCTTCCTTTCCAAGGATTTTGCAATTGTTGAGAAGATTTTCATTGTTTCACTTGTCTAAGATGCAAATCAAGGAGAATGTAGGAAAATAGTCTGAGTTTTGTTTCTTAACATACATCCTTTTGTAAAACACTCCTCAAACTTAAACCTGCAAACTGTTTGGACAGCTGAAGAAATGATTATATAGAATGAGACTAATCCACCCACAGACTGTGCATATCATACAACTGTACGATGTTTCCTATAAGAAGTTAAGTAGCTTACCTATGTGGTATGGACCAAACTTAATAGCATATTTACGTTACTGCAGGTTAGATTACTGCTTGAAGTGTCTCTGAAGTAGTGGCTATATTTTGCCTATCCTTTTTTTATTTTAGCTAAATGATGTATGTGCTCTCTGAAAAATGCCACTCCTTTTAACTTCTGGAGAAGGAATTCATAGTAGAGTAGGATTCCAGTGATACAAGAAACCTTACTTGAAAACCTACCGTCCTATATTAAACTTTGTGAAACATCTGAATAAACTTTATTAGATTAATGTTTAATACACTGTCCCTACTGTGGTAAGAATTTTTTCTTGTCGAAAAGACACTGTTATTAGTATTTATGTGCAGCCAGTTTAAATAGTCAAGGCTTTAGGGGTGTGAGTTCTCCAGGGAATGAGTTTAATTCCTTGATGTACTCAGGGAAGCGGTTAGTTTTTTTTTTTTCTTTCTCTCTCCTGGCTTTGGGGAAAAAATGAGGGAATCTCTTTCACTCTTCTTGTTGAAGCACCAAGTCTTAGAGTTTTTAAGTTAGACTGTTGTTTTCTTTACTTTCAGTCCTGGATTTATTTCTCTTGTGTCAAATCTGTAAATGTGCAGAGGGATGATAACATAGGTGAAGACACATTCTTCTCCAATTTTCATTGCTTTTCTGCTTTATTTTAGGCTGCGAGCTTTGTCTAGTGGTGGGAGCGTGACATCCCCTCCTCTGTCTCCGGCTTTGCCAAAGTACAAACTAGCAGACTATCGCTATGGGAGGGAAGAAATGTTGGCACTTTTTCTAAAGGATAATAAGGTGAGCAGGAGGAAGGTGGCCTGATGTCTCTTCCTAATGACAGTCTTGTGATTAAGAATACTTATTTGTATTTTGTGATTATGGACAAAGAAATTGTGTATCCCTTAGCAAAGAACTAAGGAGGTCTGATTGTGACATTTTTTGTGCTTATTTGATCCTACTCTTACTGTTTGATTCTTTTTAACACTTTAGGTGCAACTTCCTTTGCCACCCTAAGAACAAAACAAACCTGATTGTCATGTTCAGTCACACTGCCACGGATGACTCAAGGTTAAAGTGTCCTTGCAGCTGTGCAGATTTGGTTGGCTCAGTATGATTTTATTTAATATAGTGTAAAATAGTTATTTGATTCAGTGTGAAAGTCAGGCAATAAATCTTATTAGTAGATTATCCAAAAAAAGGCAAGAGCTCCCCATTTATCCTTACCTAAGGCAGCTCACTTTAGCAGGTATCCAACCTACTGAGAGCATTTCTTAAGTAGTTCACTTCTCTGGGATTCGAGACACAAAAACCGTCTTGCAGAAGAGCAGTGTAGAAAGTCAAGAACTTCCCTCTTGTTTAATTTCAAGTGAAGGTTCTCAGTGATACAAACCTCACATTTCAGAGTGTGTTTCAGGCAAGTGGTTCATACATTCTGCATTTGTAAAGATTAGGTTTTTCTATAGATGGTGAGAGAGGATAGTTTATTGCCGCAGCAGGCATGTGGTGATGCAGAAGTCTGAATCCCTCCGAAAGCCTTACCCTCAAGTCAGGGAGGGACTGCAAGATGTACCAGGTTGTGCCTTTAGTTTTATATATAGATGTGCCCACTTCATCTCCATGTTCTTAACCTACCATGACTGCTGACATTTTCATACAATGCTGGGAGCCCTGTGTTGCTTATTCAAGGACATTGAATGTCAGATATTTTTCTAAAGCCGTTAAGTGTGTCATAGCTTAAAGCCATGCTTTAACATGCAGAATTATCCTGCTATACTTTGAGAAGCTGTAATTTAAACCTTGATGTTATGCTTGAGTAAATCAGCCTATTAGAGGGCATTGGTTTTTGCAGTTTGTGTATGTTAGACCATGCCAATACCTCTGTGGTTGTGACTGGTTCAGAACAACCTATTAATACCCTGTGTTACAGGAGGCACTCTGATGTTTATGAATGTTCCAAAGGAATATTTTCTCCCTGGCCAGGAGGACATTATTATTAGAATATATCTTGCTTTTGAAATACATGTCTCCATGGTGTTGAGTAATCATAGTTATTGAGACTGAGAGGATTCGTGACACTTATTTCCGGTCAACTACTAGATGTGATGTTTTTAAGCTGTATTTTGGACCCTAGTACTTTTTCAGTGTCCATCTTCAATCTTTGCTGGTCCAAGATTAGGCAAAGTTGCATCCCTGATGAAAAGATACTCTGAAAACTGGAAGACTTCTGCTAGTGTGTACCCAAATGAAAAAATAAAACCCTAGGTTGCTTTGATTGAATTAAAATGTCTTTATCTCTAGTGTTGTGAACTAGGTATTTTTTAAATGGTTCTCTGTTGGCATGATTAGTGCTTACATGGCTGTAATTTTGGCTTCTTGTCCAGATACTCAATATCACCTCAGGTGATAGGGCTTCCAGCTGATGATGGATTGATTAAAAATTAGTGTTAAGTTTATTTATATTTAAATCATCAGTGTTCTTTACTTAATAAATCCATAGCTATAGTTTTACTTTACTTTTGTTTTTACTCTCCTTGTTGGTTATAAACTGGAAATGCTGACTTTAAGTCAAATACAACTTCAGTGCTATATACGATAGTTTTTTTAATATATAAAGAAAAATCTGGCTATAAAAGTGCATTGTAGTTAAATTCTTTAAATTTACTAGATGAAATTTCACTTGGTTCAGATTTGATCTGCTTTGGTGTGCAAGTTGGAATGCTGATGTATGTGATCTTGTTACTTCATGTATTACAGTTATGAGTGATGGGATGCTTTGGATGTTTTATTTGTAATAATTTTTTTCTAGGGGCATAAATCTGCAGTGGAGTTATGCCCATGCTAAATAAATGTTATTGGAAGTACTTGGGTACTGGCTAGATGGAGACAGAGTTGGAAGGATGAAATTTTTTTCTGAAATCGTAGTATGCGTCATCATCCCTGAAATGGAATTACTTGAGTATATTTGTATGTTATTTTCCTTTCATACAGATACCTTCAGACCTTCTGGATAAGGAGTTTCTGCCTATTTTACAAGAGGAGCCCCTGCCACCACTGGCACTTGTACCTTTTACAGAAGAAGAACAGGTTTGCATGCTTTTGTTTAAAAAACAACCAACAAACAAAAACCAACTTTATATTGTCATTAATGTAAAGACAAAATAAAGAGTGTGCCTCTGTTAAAAATGATAAAATTTGAGATTAGTAGATTTTGGGGAAAGAAATTATGAAAGCATAGTGTTAGCATAAAGTTAAAATGCCCTTCATGCTCAATTATTGTCTTAAATTTAAACAGATCAAGCAGTCATCTTGTTAAATCTGGGATCATCTTCTGGGATGTATTACCTATTTTGAAGTACACAGCATTTTCAGAGCAGTGAAACTTTTTCTACAGTTTCTGGACCACCTCTCTGTTCTAATAGAGACGTCCAAGTTCTGTAACTTCAGTTTGGTGGTCTTTGGAGAAGTGCTGAAGTTTTTTAATCTTAAGATTTCTTAGGAAGGTGCAGTACGCTTAACTACTTTCTTTCGAGGTCCCTTCCAATTCCTAACATTCTGTGGTTCTGTGATTCTGTGTGTAAACAGTTGTTTGATTATTTTCTTATTTGATCTCTGTTATTACATAATTAATTGGCAAACCAGATGAGAGTGAAAACAGGTAGTTTGCAAAGATTTCATTTGAAGGGTGACTGATCTGAGTAGTTTGAAAGCCTCTGCTTTGAATTTGATTCCTAGCAGAGAAAACTGTCCACCTCCCTCTGCATAATTGCCTCTTAATTTTTTTTCTCTGAATTGATTCCCTCTTTATGGCTGTTAAAACTTCTGATTTTGCAGTTATTTCTGGTTTGTCCTGTTTGTTAACACTTTTCTTACTTCGGAACACAGTGGTTTGATTATTTTTTGTTTTGTTTGTTTGTTTCTTTTCTAATAGAAAGGGGAGTGTTTTTACTGACTTGAGTGTCATTTGATTTTTGCAGGAGTGGGAAGAGTTAGTATTAGTTTAAGATTTCAGAGCATCCTCCTTCCTTTGCCCCATGGTATTGTATTCTTGAATTTTTCATCATTTTTTCTGTCTGGGTATTCTGGCATATCCTATTCAGCACTTCTGGAATTACTTCTTCAGAATCGATTTATATTTCTTGTCTTTATAGATTGCTATCCTTTGATATAAGATGCTAATAGTTTTTCTCTTAATCAGAAGTGAACGTGCTTCATGTCATAGTCTTAAAAGACAACTAAGATTAAGGATAAGCTTTTATGGAAAAACCTTAGCCCAGCTCCCGTTCTCTGGTGAGAACAGAAGGGATTCAGGCAGCAAGCCCAAGCTAGACATACAGTAGCATAATGGAGTATTGAACCTTGGTGTTAAATACCTTTGGGCATATTTTTTTGCTGATGCATAGTGGAGTCTTTTAGAGTGTAAAAGCGTTTAACTGTTAAAGGGAACATTGATTTCTGATGATTGTCAAAATACCCTCCAAGAGAAATAATGAATGTAAGGCTGTGGTATTGAAAATGTGCTGAGTAGCCTCTTGGTACAGGTGAGATTAAGTACTGCTGTGTCAGGAACAGGTGGTCCTCTGCTACAGTGCCCAGTGTTTCATCAGTCTTGAATAGTTTTGATGAGTTTGTGTGCACTGTGTCACTGCTTTTCTTTCCTGCTCCTGTTTGCTTTTAATCGTAGAGGAGTTGTCTTGGTTGGCTTAACAATTTTCTACACTCTCAAGAAAAATCTTAATCTGAAAGAAGAGCTCCATGTTCCCTTTCTAAGAAAATCTTTCCTTTAATGCTTTCTGGGACCCAGAAGATGTGAACAATCAGTTCTTTCTGGTCTGAAGATCTTTTTTCCCCCCTTCATGACTTACTTGAAATACCAAGGGCATGGCATTATTTAAGCTGCCAGAAATTCCTGGTGTTTATTCCCCATGACATAATAAACATTGTTCATCATCAGGAATCGTATTCAGAAGAGATCTTGAGGTGAATATCTGCCATTAGTCATGGTTGGTGCAGGAAAGCTCTTTCACCTAGGATTGATATGAGAGTTTAAAACAACACCTAAGATTGATATGAGAGTTTAAAACAACAATTAGGGAGTCCTAGAGAGGACAGGCTGATCAGAACACATGTACTTTGGGGTAGTAGTTGAAGCTGGACCCATTAGGCTTACTCTAGGCTTGAGTTTAGAGCAATTCTTGCAACCTGAGAGTTAGGCAATCTAGTACCATTGTAGTTGTATGTGTAGTAGGTTCGGGAAGAACTTGTCTCAGATGGATTATCAAGAGCTGGATAGTGCCAGTTGTATGAATTTAAGCTTAAATTTGTTTAGTCCTGTGGAATTTAACTAGTCAGATACTTAGGACTACAGTATTCCCTGTTACAGGACATGAATTACAATTATTCCCTATTACAATTCCATCCATGCTTTTTATCCTTTATATGTAGAGTGTCATTGTCCTGGTAATAAGGATGCCAAGCTAACCTAGAGCTCAACTGATTCACCTTCTAGTAAGTTTTGTGATATGACATCATAGATTTGTCTAGGATCTGTTCCCAGGGAACTCCCTTTTTGAGAAAAGGTTTCACAGATAGGTTTAATGGAGGTTTCCACCACTGACCAGTGGTAATATGCACCATGGTACCTTTTTTTCTCCCCCACCCTGTTTCCCCTCATTAGCATTAGGAAAGAATTCAGCTGAAAATCTTATCAGCTTGTGGAGTAAGGGGATCTCAATTTATGAATATAATGGAGTTTTTTAATGTTAGGTTTCTGGATTATTATCACTATGTGCATTACAAGGATTGCATCTTCACCACAGCAGGCTCTACAGAGAGGAGGGAGAGTTTTGTTCAGGGTTTGGGCAGACAAGTCAAATAAAAAAATAGGAAAAGGAAGTGAGAAGACAGTGAATCTTGTTAATAGACTAAAGTTGTTTCTGTAGCAAAATATTTCATGACTTCACCAAAAAACCACAAGTACCAACAGAAGGAATGGTTAGAGGTAAATGAAGATGGTTCATTTTGACTTGCTGTTGAAATGGTTGCTTTAAACTTTAGGAGCTGACTAGGAAAATGGAATCTGGTTTGTTGGAGGCTGACCTTGCTATTTTGCCATGCATTACTGGATTTATTCCCCCCATTGCCCCAGGTCTGCTTAGTTGCTAGTTCTCTCTTGAAGGAAGATCTTTGTGGCAGAACATAACAAGCATTTGGGCTTGTTCCTGAAATAGGGTAAAATTCACATGTCTCTTGATGTCAGCTGTTTAGATTTTGAACCTTCAAAGTCATAGTAATTCAGATGAGCTCCCATAAGCAGTTTGCCTCTGTTAAGTTTCCTTCAAGAAGTCTGATGTAAAAGCTGTTTGGAGTCCTTTGAAATTCAAATTATTGAAAACTTGCATTCAGGAGGTGTGTGTTAATTCCGATTTGTTTGTTACTGTTTCTGAAGATGCTCCTGAATTCTTTGCCCCAGTTTTCCAGCAATTTGTGCTCAGAGAATGAGCCAGAGTTGGTTATAATTGCCCATTCTTTATCAAAATAGCTTTTTTTTTTAGCAAGTATTTCATAATAAAATACAGTTGAATTTTACTGGTGTTCATTGTTTTACTAAAATGAGTATAACTTACATTTCAGATGTCTTAAATACACTTGTTTTCCCCCAGAGCATGTTATTCCTGATACTTTTGGGGAAAAACCCCTTATTTCTGTAAAAGAGATTGATAAATACAATTTAATTCAAGTTCTGTTTTTCTTTGTGTTCCTGGTTTGCTTAAGCATTAAGTTTAGAATTGGCATTTATTGGTGGTGTCAGATGCAAAGAGGTACCAATCTCTTTTTGTAACTTAATGGCTGTGTTTAAAGTTGCTGATGTTCTAATCACTTCTTTACTGGAATCATCTGATAAAGGAGTGGGTGCTCACTTGCTGCCTTTAAAGCATGGAAATTTCAGGTAAGTGACTTCGAAGCACTAATACTGACCAAGCACTTCAGTTACTCATGTCTCCAAGGAATCCTTTTTCTTATTAATCAGTTGTGGAGAATTTGTGAAAAACATAAGGAAAGCAAAGCTGGTATTAAGCTAAATTTAGGATAATGGTGTTTCTGGTTTTGTGTAGGTTTTTTTGTGTTTTGTTTTTGTTTTTTGTTTAAAATAGAATCTCACCTTGACTCTTTCTTCTTCTTGGCAGAGAAATTTCTCTATGTCTGTAAACAGTGCTGCTGTCCTGCGGTTGACGGGACGTGGAGGAGGAACGGTGGTAGGGGCTCCTCGAGGTCGAAGTTCCTCTAGAGGTCGAGGTGAGCTGTTAGTGGGATGTGTGGCAATGTATGGAGGTGATCTAGGTTAAAGCTTCTGGAAGGTGTTAGATGGTGCTTAGTTATAGCCCAATTTTCTCATGCCCAGTTTCCTTTCTCTTAAAGCTTTGAAACCTTTCCAATAAGGTGATGTTAGAGAATTTATACTGTGTTTAGTGATTGTTCCACACACCTTAGTGCACGTCTAGTAGCTGCGTTACTTGCCTTTGTCAGATTGGTGAGTGAGGAAAGCAAAAGGGAAAGGTATTTTTGAGGTAGGAGTTTTTTTGGTTCAGAATTGTTAGAAATAACTTTATTAAAAGTATAAAACATTTATAGGGAAAGGGGAATTCACAATTGTTTTTAAAACATTAAGATTGTAGTAGGTGGTGTTCTGTGTTCTGAAAAGTCATTTTTATTAACATCCTGAGAATAAACAGGAGAAGGTTAATGGAAAGACATAATTGAATTTTGCAGAAATTTTCAGTCTTGCCTATTTCAGTGGATTGCTATAGTCAGTCTCATCCTGGATCACTTCAGACATTTGCAAATGAATTGGGAAAATGTCCTCAAGCCATATGATTAAATTCAAAACATTTTTAAATCTGGAATTTATCTTAGCAGTTCACTTTTCACATGCATATTGCTGTGAACACTGGTTGTTTTGGTTTTTTTTTTATATAAATGTGATGTGTTACATTTGGAATACTAAGAAGCTAGTAACTTGGAAATATCATCAGAAGTAATCTTGTAACCTCTGTCTTTGCAGGTGCTGAGGTGAGGTTTCTCTTTAGTATTGTTTCTAATTTAATTTTAAATGTTCTTAACTGGTGGTATTTTCAATAACATCTTCAGAAATTAATTCCATATATCATTATATGCCTGGACAGAATTTTGATTAGACTTGATTGTTCTCTCATTTCATTCCTTAATCCTGCTTTCTTCCTGGCTTACATCTTTCAGATATTTGGAGATTGTCATCTGTCCTCTTGTGGTTGCTTCCCAGCAAAGGCATATATGCATTTAAACTTTACAAGGCTATGCCTAGATTTCCCTGTTGCTTCCCCTTCTTTGTTTATCATTGTCTTTGCACAAATGCTTAGGGCTTAATTAAAGAGGAGGGGAAAAAAAAAAGTATGTGCACATATATACATGTGGGGTGACACTCATATATACAACTTGTTCTATTTCTATTGTATGTTGGAAAGCTGTTGTGCTTTTGATGTGTGCTGTGTATTGCACTGCTACCATCCATGTTTCATTTTTGCTAGGAATGTATGTATTGGGTTTTTTTAGATGCAGTAAGGCTTAATTCTGCAGACAAATTTAATACTGCTTAAAACTTGTTGATTTGAAATCATATGGCCATTAGTGTGCTCTCCATATTCAATATCAAGATACTTGACCATTTCTAATTTGCCACATCTTCTATTTTTCTTTGTCAAATTTTCATAATTGTTTTAGCTGTACCATGAATAGTGAATGTCATCCTTACATGGTGGGCAGTGTTAATTGCTTTGTAATTGCCCCCAGTAGTTTCAGTGAGTTCATAAGGTTATATGTGGCAGAATATGGCTTCTAATCCAGTAATTCTATTATTGAATCTTAGTATGCATGGAAATTTTGTTTGGCAGTAAAGTCTAATTCATTACACTTGTGTGACAGAACTTAAAATCTCTGCAGTATTAGACTGTTTAAAAGATTCTACTGCATATTCCTGGGTTTTTTTCATACTTCGTTTTTAAAATATGTTAAGAAATGTTGGTCCAAGAACTTTGTTGCAAAATTCATCCTTTTCACTTTTTTTCCCCCTCATTTTATGTTTTTCTCTTAATTTGTATGACTTCTTGTAGGCTGTACTTGTTAGGCTGCTCTGTCATTCTTAACCTTATGCTAAACTGTAAAGGACACATTTCAGTAAATCACTGAGCTTTCCTTCTTTCATTGATCCTGGTTGCTTCTGGTTTCTTCCAATCTTCCCCTTTTCTTTCCATGAGCAGTTAGGGTTGGGCTTTGGGCACGATGAGTCTTCTCAAAGTTTCTGTATCTCAGCAAACAAATGAGGGCTTCTGCTGGGACAAAATTGTACATTTTTTCATAATTGTATGTGTAATGTTCTTGTGATTAAGGTCTTTGTTTCTAGTAGTTTTTTAGGAGAGGCTCAGTGACATGGAACTTACAAAACTAATATGTTGTTTGCATGTAACAAGCTTTAAATGCAGTTCTGTTTTTTCAAGTTATGGTGAAAAGGTCTTGGCATTTCTTTGGAATTTGTTTATTAAATGAACTGTTTCACTTGACAGTTCGAAAACATTTTTCTTGATTGCACTGCAAAATTGTCTGGGTTCAAAAGCTTATCTGGTGTTTTTCATGAACTTTACATTGTTGTGTACAGTGAAGCTGCTGCTGATCAAATGTGGGCTTCAGCTTTACCAAAACAAGATTACTATCTTGAAGAGACTTGCACAACAGTAACTTCAGGGAAGAATTTGCATGTATAGTTAGATTTGTTTCTTAAGTTCCCTTACAGAGATACAAATCACAGTATTGGTCTTCTAGCATTTGGGAGCATGAGAGGGAATCTGTGACCCCTTGGCAAAGGGAAGAATGGATGTTACTTCCCTTGTTGGTATTTAAAACTACAACATAACGCTTCGTGAATATGTTCTCAGTTTTGCCCCAAGTCTTACTGACGACAGTTGTTCATCTGATGTGTAAACGATTACAGTGTGGAAGTTGCTTTTGATTTTTGTTTAGTTTTATAAATGTGCTGAAATACAACCTGGTGTTACTGTTTAAAACGATTTGCAGACTGCAACTACCATCACTAACACTATGTATCTTGTGTGGAGATACAATTCCAAAATATTGTATTTAGTTCTGAAGTTACATTATCTAAAGAAACCAAGTATTTGCACGTGACTTTTTTTCTAATTGACTTGTTTTCCTGAGAGCTCCCTGTGGTGTGCAGTTAAGCCCTGTGCTTTGTGCTGGAGGAACTGGAATGTCAACATTCATGAGTTAGAGCTTCAGAGGAGGAGAGATTTAAATAGTCCCTGTAATGGGCTGTAAGCTTACAGACACCTTGTTCTCCTTTTTTGGTTAAGACCTTTGTGAAGGGTAGTTCACTTCCCCTTGAAGTTTTCCCCTATCACCCTCTTTTTCCTATGTGATCTGTCTTTGCTGCTGTTGGAAGATGTATAAACAATGTGAAAGTGAAAATTTCTCATACCTGACTACAGTTATCCTGCTCTTCTTGCATAGTATGATGCCAGTGATTGTAGATCCTAAACTCCAGTCATGCTCTGATTTCAAGAATTTGCTTGTTCTTTTGTGTTGGGTTTTTTTATTCGTAATGACAATTTGAATGACAGTGTGCTCTGCTTCTCACCCTCTTGCTCTTTTCTTATTTTTTACTTAAGACTTAACTGTTTTTCAGGTTAGAGGCTTTTGGCTGTTAGATTTAAATATCCTTTAGATTGAGGTACTCATTCTGAGGTTTTTAAGGAAATAGTGAAATACAAATGACACAACTGCTCCATTCAGTTCTTCATCAGAAGAGTTTATTGACATCTAATCAGGGGTCCGGAGAATAGGCCTTATGAGGAAAGGCTTAGGGAGCTGGGCTTGTTTAGCCTGGAGAAGAGGAGGCTGAGGGGAGACCATATCACTTCTTCAGCTACTTGAAAGGCCATTCTAGGGAGGTGGGTGTTGGTCTCTTCTCCCTTGTGACTAGTGACAGGACTAGAGGGAATGGGCTTAAGCTGAGCCAGGGTAGGTTTAGATTAGATATTAGGAAGAATTTCTTTACTGAAAGAGTGGTAAGATATTGGAATAGGCTGCCCAGGGAGGTGGTGGAGTCCCCATCCCTGGAGGTTTTTAAGAAGAGGATAGATGTGTTTCTTGAGGGGATGATTTAGGGGTAAGAGTAGTGTAGGGCTATTGGTTGGACTAGATGATCTTGAGGGTCCTTTCCAACTGTAATGATTCTGTGATTCTGTGGTCTGTTGCCTTTGCATTCAATACTTGTGCAACATTAGAAGCACTTAAAGTCTGCTCCTTGTGTGCCAGGCTTTTTGTTGGACGTGGCATTCTATTTAAAATACACATATCATTCTAGATTTAGTAGCCACAAAAACGCCAAGGGCAGAAACAGAATGACTAACAGTGTGCTTATACGTGCAGTTTTTATCCTCTCTGAAAGCATTTTTCAGATGTTCTGTTACCAGTGTTAGGTCTGTCCTAGTGTGTGCTTTTAGGTGAGACTCATCTACATAGTACTTGCTGAATAATTGTCTGTGTACACCGGGGTTTTCCTTAACTGACTTCTTATCTTCTGTAGCTTGGCAGGATCTATTTTAATGCAGTATTGCTTTTCACATAGTGTTCTTAAAGTTTTATGACTATGTGTTGGAGTTGTCTTGTCCTGGGTATTGTTGACTGAGCACATGTGGATGGTGTGCCTTGGAGAGCGCACTGGAGGAGGGTGGCAACACAGCCAGGGCAAAGGTGGCTTAAATCAATCCTGTCTGGTACTATGTGGTATCAGGATAGCTGGGAGCTGAGTACTGTGGCCTCACAGGTAGCCTTAAACTGAATTGCTGGAATCATTTCTTTGGATCTTTTGCAAGGTTATCTTTTAATTCAGACCATTTTGGTGGCTGTGCACAATTGAAATACTGATGAGCCGTGAAGCAGGGACAGGGGTAAGTGGGAAAAAGAGGTTTCTCAGGCTCGTTTCACATACTTGTAAAGCTGCCGTAAGCCATGCTGCTGTTAAAAACAACTTTGATTCTGTTCTTCCCCTTATACAGAACATTTGCTTTATTTGCTGATTAAATCTCCCATATCGCCAGCCTTCTGGCTCTGCTAGCTGCATGTCTGCTCTCAGTAATCAGTGTGCATTCATGCTTACTGACACTGAGGAGGGAGCACTACAAATGTTGCTGTCAGTCACTGTAAAGTATAGAAAAGAACAACTGGTTTTGTTTCTGCTGGAAAAGTGTGTGCAGCTTTCCACTTCCACTACTTTAGAAACACGAGATGAGCCAGTGCCTTCGTTCTGTTTTGACTTGGCCTGCCTGTGGCTTTCTCTTGTGCACTGTTTTGGCTTTATTATCTCCTGTGAGAGGAAGAAAGCCTTCCTGTAGCAAAAAAACTAGACAAAGATTACCATTGCATGAGATGCTTAAACTTTAGTGTGGTTTATTTGTGAGAAATAACAGCTTGGCATCCTTTTCCAGGATCTTAGGGGATCCCTAATGCCTTAACTGGATAAGCATTGTGCTATTTTTGATCTTAGTATTACATCTTTAGCAGTTGGACTCGGTGTTCTTAAAGGTCTTTGCCAACATAAACTATTGATTCTGTGATATTTATTGTTTCTTGCCTTTGCTACTTATTTTGCACATATGAATATGGTCAGCCTTGTGGTATGAAGCTTGCCACAGTGAAGTTATTTGTGTTTCTAGTAGAGCCATAGGTCTGACACTAATCTCTGTCTTGCCTTGAATGCTCATTCAACTTCTCCGACTCCACCTGAGTTGGTGCAAGAACAGCTATGCTGAATCAGGCAAAGGCTTGTTTTAACTCAATGTCTGTCTCTGACAGTTGAAAGAAGGAAGACACCTCAGCAGGAGAGTAAGGCTTGTGTCAAAGTACAAAGGTGAAGAAGCATCACAATAGGCTCAGCTTCCAGAAATTTGCAGCTGGATGTATTTCCTGAGCCAGATGTGGTTTCAGTGTTTAGTAGATCTTAGGGTTATTTATCTTTTATGAGTTTGTCCAGTCCCCATCTGAACTTAAATAGGCCCAAAACTTTGTGATAAGGAAGTCCGCATTTCTGTGACGAGTAGGTGTACCACTGAACTGCTTTGCTCATGTTAGGAACATGCTAGTTTTGTCCAAAGAGGACATTTAAATCCCCTTTCTGAAGCAAAAGGAGAAATTGTACAGACACTAACTTTGTGGCTTTCTTATACACCCTGCAATCTAAACTGCCCGATAAAAAATTGATGTGTATTTGAGGAGCCTGACTGGATTATCTGGGGGTCACTTTTCTTTTTCTCTACCCACAAAGCTTTTTTTTCTTTTTTTTTTTTTTTTTTTTTTTTTTCTGCAAGTGATTTTGATGTGTAGAATAGTAGAGAAACTGTTGCAACTGCCTTGATTATTTCCATTGTTTTTAGAGCCTCTTTTCATAAGACTGAACTATAGTACTATTCCCTGATGCATCCAGGGGACTTTAGATTTTTAGATACAGAGGATTGTTGCTACTTTATTCAGAGGACTACAGAGACTGGAGCCCATTGTCAAGGTGTTTATTCCCTGTTTCATTTGGTTGTTCTGTCTTATTCCTCTGGATACTGGGTAATCTTTGCACCTCATCCTTGGAGGTGTTTGTTTCCTTGAAGCCAGGAGGAAAGAAAGAAAAGATGAAAGTTTTGTGATAGTTTCACAGCCAAGAATTCCCTTTATCAGGTGCTTATTAGGTTCTTGGACTTAACTCTAGGGGCTGTGTTTTATGTAAGAAAGGCATTATCCTGACAATGAGCTGATTATGTTTCGCTTGTTTGTAGTCTTTCCATGAGATCACCATGAAATGGTGAGGTAGCTGATAAAATCATCTTATTTCTTTGGCTGTAGGACTTTGTGAAGCAGTGTTTTATCTTCTGTAGATCTGAAAAACCTCACCCCAGCCATTAATCTAACCAGTGCTGAAAGCTATCTTGAAGGTCTGGGGGTGTTTGTGGGTGTTGTTTTTCTGTTGTGCCTTTTCTTTTTCTTTTCTTTTGCCAAACACCCCACACTTATCCAAACACCGAAGATGTGTTTCAAACTGGTTTACCTGAGGATCCACCTGTAACTTTTTGGCTCGAGGCTGGATGTTTGGTGGACTCCTATGGAGAATCAGGCATTGAAAAAGTGATAAGGTTGATTTTATTCTATAGCTGTTGGGGTTCTTCATGCTGTCCTGCCTATACTCATCCTGTGATTCTTTTCTTCTCCCACTGCTCCTGGGGGAGACTTCTACTAGGAATCACTACAGCTTAATAGTGTTGAAACTTACTTCCCTTACTAACCTTAACAGCAGTAATTATAAATACATCTGCAAGGCAGTACCATTATACTGGATTCCACTGTTAAAAGCAATCTAATTTTTAGAAGTGTGAAGTACACAGGTACTGTGTGAACAATGTATCCTTGTTTGTTAATTTATATTGGGTAAGTAGATATTTTCTGTGATTTTCTGCATAGTGTGTATTTCAAAATGTTTGTTCTATCTGACCTTGTGCTTCTTGGTAAGAATTTTTGCATAATACTTTCTTCAGTCTTTGTTCCTTTTTCCCTTTGCCGCAGATAATTTGACTGGGTCTTAAGACTGCAAGATTAGTTCACAGGGACACCAGGCAAGGGAAACCTGCCTGATTCTTTTTACTTCTATTATTATTTGTACAAACACTTGTGTTTTTTGTCTTTTCAGGCAGAGGCCGAGGAGAAAGCGGTTTCTACCAAAGAAGTTTTGATGAAGTGGAGGGTGGATTTGGGCGAGGAGGGGGCAGGGAAATGCACAGATCACAGAGTTGGGAGGAAAGGTAATAGAACTCTAGCCCTTAAAGTTTTTTGCATACATCTGTCCCAACTTTCATTTGTCTCTTTTGACTTCATAAAAACACTTTAAGAAAGGTGATTAAGTGTATCTGAGTGGAGTGCCTGAATTTTTAAGATGGTGTCAACACAGCAGTCTTTCTGGAAACTCAGGAGCAAGTAAAAGAGCATTTTTGCAAAGAACTTTTCCAGGGAAGAAGGAACTACTTTGAAAGAATATAAATTATTACATTTGCAGTGGAAATGATGAGTGAAAGTATAGATTGCTAAAGAATTCCCTTCAATTTTAGTCTTGACATTGTTGACAATCCTTAGGGTCACTTTTCAAAACATACTGAGTTGTTAAAGGCTGTGTGTGTATTAGTGTTTCTGAAAATTTCATTTGCCACTTGGACATTTAAAGAATACTGTCCATCAAGCTCTGATTTTTTTTTTTTTTTTTAAAAAAAAGACTCCTACCAAGTTAAAGAAGAAAACAAAAACCCAAAACAAAATAAAACTAAAAACCCAACCCATACCTAAAATGAGTGGAGTAGTTCCAAAACCTTACTTGAAACTTCTATTCTGCCTTTCTAGGGGAGACAGACGCTTTGAAAAACCAGGGCGAAAAGATCCAGGTATGGTTTTGTTACTGTATGGGCAGAAAATGGGAGGGAGGAGCAGGGTGTGTTTTGGGAAAGGGACTTCTATGTACAGAAAACCTTTTTTATTCCTCCAAGTACAGGAATAGTGATACTGTGACAGGTTACCTAAATGTGTCCTCAAAGTAGCTTTTTTTATTTTGTTTTCACTATTAGACATTTAAAGGTTTCAGATTAGAAAAATCTGCAGTGAGTAGGTTCTGTTTATTCAATTAAGATGTGATGTCTACAGCTGGAACTAAATTCCTGTACCTCTGTGAAAGGAGTCTGTACTGATCAGCAGGTGTGCTGGGGCAGTATGCCTTTTCAGTGCAACTTTTGAACGTTCTTGCCATGTGCTATGTCGATACCTAGGACTTCTGGACCAGATGCACTGTTCATTTTTGTGAATGCTAGTGTGAGGTAGATCCCAGTAGCAGTGGTTCCCATGCTGATGGTTCTACTGTCTGTTAAACTAGTTTAAATCATTATACAAGTCATCTGTTCATTCAGGTTATCATCTGGCCCCTTCTGCCATTCCTCTTCTGCTGTATTTCTTAAATGCTTCACACTGGCCACGTTCAGGCAGATACTGGATCCTTAAATATGAACCCAGTATGACTGAACATTCAGCTGAACTTGGAGTGGGTTGTCATCTTGGAGATGGAACATACCCATTTAGGTGTACAATCTGTATTCTGAGCGTGATAAGAACTTTCAAGGAAGTTCTCAGTTAACTGGTTATGTGGTAACTGCAATGATTTTCTGCTTCATGGGATTACGTGTTCTTTGGTATGACCTTGTTCTTTCATCATGGCATGTTTTCACATGCATGTGTACTACAACTGTACTTAATGGGAGGTTTTGTACTCGAAAAAGGTTGCTGACAGGGAGTCTTTTCTTTTTAGCACCCAGAGGATCTTTTGGTCTTTGCTGAAGGAGCTGTGGCTAAATTATCCTCCTTAGTGAACATGTTGATAAAGCATAGGTCAGAAAAGACATTTGCATGTTGAATTTCAAGACAGACAAAAGCAAAGAAATTCAATTGCAACTAAAAATTGACAGAGTATTTTAATCCCTGCTTAGCTGTCAAATTTTTTTTTTATAGTGAGAGTAGCATAAATTGTCATTTTAATGATCTTCCATATTACCATGGTGGCACATGTCTTAACAGTCTTAAATTACCATGTTTGCTTTCAGAGCCCTCCCAGTTCTCTCCATGTAGGCATTAGTTTTCACTTTTATTTTTGCTTTTATTTTTCTGCTTTTTAAGTTGAAAGTTAACCCAAAACTACAATGTTGCTTGTTCTCCTTAGAAAGAGGTTACTTCTAAAAGTAACTTGATTGGTCTGAGATTGTCCATCTTTAAATGCCAGTGGAGACTTTGGACTTTCAGTGTGTCTTTATATTCAGGACCTTTTGGGAAAAAATGAAAATAGGAAAAAAAAGTACTAGTGAGATTTCAGAACAAAATTTTTTACAGAAGACAGGTGTAAAGGTAATATCTGCCACAGTTGATTCCATTTTACTTGCTTAGCTTCTTCCTGCTCTTGTGATAAATACAACACTTCTAGATCCAGACTATGGGAGGTACCATATTTCCAGTTGACTGGGATAAAAATGTTGCGCATCGGTTTAGGATTAGATTTGTCTCCCAGTTGAAATTGAGAAGAATTGAGAGTATGCAGGATGTCCTTACTTCTGCCTGAATGTGGAGTTTAATGCTTCAGCTACTCTAGACCATGTCTTATTTGTAGCAACTACTAATGATAAGGACTTTGCAATGCATCTTCTCAACCATCTTCTAGAGAAGATGGTGTCCCCATGTGCTTTGTTGGAAACCCCAGTTCACTGTGGGGGTTGATGTGCTTATTCTCAATTTTTTAAGCTTTCTGAAGTACCTGAAGTACTCTGTTGTATTTCTCTTCTAGTTTGATCTAATTTTGCTAAAAAGTCTATAGCACTGTATGATAGAGGCAAGACACCTGCAATCTTTCTGAAGTTTTAATATAAAAAATTGTTTTAACAATAGTAATTTATGTTTGCATATTGCTGTGTTAGAGATGAATATCCTAGTAAGTGTGAGGACCATTTTTCTCTCCTTTACCTTCAAAGAGAAATACAGTGGAGAGCACAAAAATGTTAACAGAAGGTGTCAATCTGTTTTGACTCAGGTCTTGATTAATGAACAGATAGTTACTGTTACATAAAGGCTTTCCAATGCTTCTGAGGGTGAGCTAGAGATACAGACGGGCCAAAAGAAAAGTCTCATGTTAATACCAAGCACTAGTACACTACACAGAGCAGTGGAAGCAGAAGGGTCAAGGAGTGACTTGATGTGCAGTTTATAATTCAGGCTAACATTCTTTAGCAGGATTATATGTTGGTTTCTGTTAACGTTGGCTAAATTCCATACTTCAGGATTTTACTGTATAATGTTTGTTGTGCATCAGTTTTTCACTGCACTTTTATAGGGCCTTGGTTTGGTCTCAGATTACATAATTTACTGAGTTGACAGCTTTTTTTCATATTCTTTGTTCTTAGTGATCATATTACAGAATTAATAAGAAATAAAATATTTAAACTCTTCTGGACATTCATAATGCATGACAGTGCAAGAACCCCTCAATTAAAAAAACATGAGATTAAAAAAAAAAATAGACCTTCAACAAAATTACTTCTCAAATACAATCAGTATACTGTTCTTAAAAATTAATGATCCTACAATCCTTTTTCCCCTGGAAGATAAGCCTTTCCCACCTCCTATCATCTGGCCTGGTATCGTGTAATACCAGGCATTACCAAAGAACCCAAAGCCCTGCCTGTAGCACCAGTCTTGGAGCCAGGTATTTATGGACTGAATTCTTCTACTTCATCCCATATCATGGTCAGGTACTGGAAGTAGGGAAGAGAAAATAACTTGAGCCCCAGACCCTTTTACCAACCGTCCCAAGTACTTGAAATCCTTCTTAATTCCCCGCAGACTATGGGATGCTGCTTTCTCTCCACCGGCCTGAAAGATCTGTAATGGGTAGGTCTGATGACTGCACCATGTTGGGAAGTTCCCTAGTAATATCCCTAATTCGGGCTCCAGGAAGGCTGCAGATCTTCCTGTGATGAGGGTCAACCCTGCATATTGGACCTTCTGTTTCCTTTAGGAACAAGTCTTCAACAACCACAACTCTTCTCTTTTTCTGCCTAGAGAGGTTGTGGAGTCTCCTTCTATGGAGATATTCAAAACCCATCTGGATGTGCTTCTGTGTGACCTGGTCTAGGGAGTCCTGCTGTGGCAGGGGGGTTGGACAAGATGATCTTTCGAGGTCCCTTCCAACTCCTAATGTTCTGTGATTATGTGATTGGTTTTTCAGTGCTTACAAGTTTGCAAATTAACATGTGATTGATTCTTGGAATGAACAGTATCTGTTCCTAGTTTCAGTATGCAAAATGAAGATGTACAAAGTATTTGCTAGTTTCTGTTGCTGGTTGTCATATTTCTGTCAGACTTCATCAAGAACCGAAATTGTTGCTGAAAGGCTGAGGCCATTAGCAAAGAAAATGAGCAAGTTGTTTTCTTGATCGTGGCTGTCTTTTTAGAACTGCATAAAAGCTGCTTAATTTTCTGTGCAACCTCTTGGCTAATAGCAGCTTAGTAGCTGAGGGGATTTTGTTAGTTACCAGCAATTACACACTGGTAGTAAATAACTGTAATGTAAATTAAACAAGATGTTTAGAAAGTCAGTTGTGGAACTTGCTTGAGTTCTATTTAATGTATATTTTTTGGTTAGGTTAAGAAGAATTTACTATAAAAAGGGTGTTCTTAAAGAGGATGTTGAATTTGTTTGAATGGCAATTTCCTTACTTTGCCTGGCTTGTTTTCATTCTCTACCTTGCTAGCAAGAACATCCAAAGAAGGTTCATTATCAGCTTGCTTTTGCAACATTAGTCAAAGCATAGAGTGCAGTTTTGTTACATCAGAGCCCATCACCAACTTTTCTAGGCCTGTATTCCAATTTGGGCCATGGCATATTTCCAGTATTTTATCAGACATCCATGGTTCACCAGTTTGCTGGAACTGTAAAAGCAATAGGGGTGTTTGTCTACCCCTTATTCTGCAGCTGTTGTGAACTAACTGCACAGTTGCGTTTGTGTAATTTGCTTCTGTAGTATTCTTCAGCTTTACATTCCAAAATGTAATATTTGAAGATTGCATTTGGTGTGAATTAAATACATACTTTTCTTTATACTTGCTGTTGGTACCCCCTTTTAAGCCAAATCTATAAATAGAAAATGATTTAAAAACGAGGACAACTTCAAAGTATCAAGCCATTTAGAAACTAAATTAAGCAGCTCACACTTTGATTAGACATTAATTGAAGTTAGAAATAGCTTTGTATAGCTTTGGCTCTAAATGGTGAGATGATAGTACTGTCCTGCTTGGATTATGCATCTGAATTTTAGAACAATTGGTTTGTTTGGAGTATGTGATACATGGGAAAACAATACCTCATACAGAACACTGCTCTTTTTTGTTCTAAATGGTTATTTCAGACCACATAGGAATCTGTTCTTCTACTCTTGCACTGGTTCTTAATTTGTAGGACTCTTCTCAATGTATTGTAGAGAGCATGGAAATAACACTGGAAAGAAGTACTTAAAATTTACTGGTACTGTTAGGGTGGAAAAGGAATCTTTGGACTGCATAAGTGTCAACAGCTTGGAAAAGTAGGGATGAAGGCAATGTAACTTGATACTGTGTTGCCCCAAGCTCCACAATATTCGTGAATGCTTTTACATAAAATTAAATTTTTCTCTCAAAATATTATCTGGGTTTCTTATCAGTGATAAAATCAGATCTGTCTGAGGTCTGGAATTTGGGGAGGCAGTGCTTGAAGAATTCTGAAATAAGAGCTGAGTTGCAATAGAAATGAGAGCTTTCTGCCTCATTCCCCTTCCCTGTGTGAAATGCTTCTATGGGCTGCTTCCCTTTTCCCCTGACCCTAAAACAAAGTAGCTTTTGTTAACGTCTTTCAGGGTGTGAACACAGTTCAGTTAACAGAGCTTTGGGGCTTGAGAAGAAATCAATTAAATAGTATCTTATCAAATAGCTTGGAACCATTTTTCCTGCTACTTACCACTTCATTGAAGTTTGAAGGAAGCATATTTGGTAGTGCATTATGCTGAGGTCAGTGAAAGCTGCTATTTATGCCATCTTGATTTCTGGGAAAAGTCTTCTACATTTGAAAGATAGTTTTTATTATGTTCAAGTATGAACATCTAATAAGTGCTACTTTTGTGAGAGCTTGGAAGTCATTACCAGTCATTCTGTTTATCCTTTAGCTTCTTACATTATTTAGGAGCTTCAGAACAGTGTCTTAATTGCAGTAAGTTTGAGGCACTTAAATACAGAAGTCTCATGTATAGTTTTTAATTTTTTATTTTAAAATTGATTCAGGAATCTCTAAATATTTTTGTGCTGTGTGTACAGGCAAATACTGGTGTTAAAAAAGCATAAAATATAAATGGATGCAATTCTACTTCTCATGTATATAGTGCATCTTTCTGGGTCAGATCTATTTGAGACAAGCAGCGCAAATGTGAGAACATGTGGAATGTATGTTCCTTTTTAAAAAAAGTAATTAATTCATTTAGAATAGTCTGTTTTCCACTGCTAAATTCAGTGTTCCCAAATACTAAAAAATTTCCACTGCAGCATTTGTCATATACATCCAATTAAGATTTTTGGTCTGCTTTTGGAGTTTTGAAGGTCTCTTAGGGTCAGCGTGGCTTTAATCATAGTCTGGTGAATTCAGCAGGTAGCTCTTTTAATTTCCAAGAATTAGTACTGTGATTCTTGCACCTGACTTCATCCTGGATGATTAATCCAGCCTCCTCTCAGCTTACATTGGCACACCAGTTCTTTTTGCTCTGCATATCACGTTGTAATCAAAAGGATGGGAGTACAAGAGAACGATCACTAAAAGATGGTAGGGCAGGCAAAGGAAGGAAGGTTACAAATGGAACCTGAAAGTTTAATGTAATAATAATTAAAGCACAGAGTTCAAAGTCTGTTCTCTCTATTCTGTGAAGCCAGTCTCGGAGAGCTGGAAGCTGTCGGCATGCTGTCCATTGATGCGTATCTCCTTGTCAGTCCTTTTTGGACTCTTTGAGTCAGCTGCAGCTGGGAACTCAAGAATAGTCTTGTCAAAATTCTCCATCTTGATCTGATATTCACCTTTGGCATTGCGAGCTAGCACAGAGGCGAAGCGATGGTGCAGCATGATCTCTGAAGGGAGGTAGGATGTTCTCCTTTGACATATTTCTCCTGTGCCCTCCTGCACAGCTGACAGAAAGATGACCAGCTCAAAATGATGAGCAGTTTCTCTCTGAAGGAGAGTAGCCAGAGGACTTGATGGAGTGATTAAATGGTAGTAGGTCAGTGGAAAGATGAAAAAAGGACACTCATCTGAAGTAACACTGTCTAGGTGGAAGTCAATGCTAGTTTGGTGCAGCTGCCCATTCTCTTCTTCTTGGTAAAGTATAGCAGAAATCTGGACGCTAGTCAGTGGGCTGGAGCGTGTGTTGGCCACCTGGAACATAAGGTATGGCTTCCCCTCCTTGTATGTCACCACAGCAGAGCGGGTGAAGCAGATGGAGAATGCCCGATTCTTTGGTCGGGCAATCTTTGCCACAAAAGCACCTGTATCATAGAAAAGAACAAACTGAATACAAGCACTCTGCCCAGGTTGGTTCCCTGCAGCCTCTGAGTTCTGTGTCCAAAGGAACAGAACCAGGTTTGGGTAGACATGGTCTTTGTAACCTCAGCCTGCATGCTTGAAAACTGCTAGGCTGGCATTACACAAACCCATTTTCATTTAAAAAGTATAGCATTCCTAAAATGCTGCTTTTTCTGAACTATATTCACTTAATATATTTGGAGACTGAACTACAGCTGTAGGAAGGAAAGCCCTTGGCTTGCCCAGATTTGAAGTAATTTGTAATAGTACTTGATATTGGTGTGTTACCACTGGAGAAGCTTTTTATACACAATAAATCCTGTATATTTTTAGTCTTTTGGAATATTTCAAACCTGAAAGTTATTTTAAGTAACTTAAAATATCTGGAAACAGCTGTGATGTAGTAAAAATTTTCATTGCATAGGGTACTGAGGAATACTTAGACACTGAGTTAAACATCAAAGAAACCACTTCAGCTTGACAAAAATCTTAAAATCAAAGCAAATGGACTTTTAACTGTTGTAATTCCATGGAAAGAACTTGGAGAGGGAATGATATAAGAAATAAGTGATTGAGAGTGAGAAGTGGGGGTCTGCCACAAGTATTGTCCAATAAATAGTGGAATTCTCAAGCCCAAATATTGTTACGACCTAATTTATGTCTTTTGTTAATGAAAGGTGTTTTACTACTACATAGCTGAAATCTCATCATCCTTGTAGTGACTGACTTGTTCTTCCAAATGTCAACATGATCACTATTTTATTTCTAGCTTCATTTCTTAAATCTATTTGTTATACCTATTCTATTTAAATATGAAGGATTACCTGTGATGAAGGCTTCCAGCATGAGGCCCAGAACCATCTGTATTGCAAGCAGTGCAATAGCACTGGGACAGTCTCCGCTTGGGAACATAGTGCCATAACCAATTGTGAGTTGTGTCTCCAGTGAGAAGGAGAAAGCAGCTGTAAAACTGGTGATGTACTTAACACATATAGTGTGGTTGTCAGGCGGAGCATCATGGTCCAGCTCCAGGTCCCCATTCATCTCAGCCAGCAAATACCAAAGCACTGCAAAGACTAGCCAGTGAATGACAAAAGAAGCAGAAAAGACAAGCATCATCCATCTCCAGCGCATGTCCATTAGTATTCCCCACGCATCTCGGAGGTATGCCAGACCTTTTCCTTGGGCACCATCCATCTGGAATGTGCTGTGTCCATCCTTAGTCACCATCCTCAAGTGTCTTTGGGTCAGGAGGGGAGTGCTGGATTTGGTGTTATGGCTCTCTATCATATCTGTTGTCATCTTCTAGAAAAGAGAAAAAAAGGAAAAAATATGATACAATGCAGCATGTTTGTATTTTGCCTAACGTTCACAGTTTTTGACACATCAGCAGGGGTTGAAATAACAGCAGCCAACAAAGGAGGGCTTATACATTGCAATCCAGAGAAGATTAAGTCAGGAGTTTGGAGAGGAATTTACCACTGTTTGTGGTAATACTTTGCTGAGAAAGATTAAGTTTAAAAATCTGGCTACTTCTCAGATTTTCCCTGCTTAGTTTAAATATAACTTTCATACTTCACCTTCCTAAATTTACATTTGAGTCTCAAGCTTAAATTCTTTAGGGGTGAGTGGGATGGGATTAGGCATACTGTATTTGAACAGAAACTGAATTTTCTGTGATTATATCAGTTTTTGTAACTTTTTTAGCAGAGTGTATTAGTTTACCAATACTATCATGAATACTTTTAACAACAGCACAATGGAAATACTTACTATATTATTTCTCTAACATATTTATGCATTTACCTAGTAGCCCTTGCAGTGTTTCCTAGCTCAGAAAATGACTGATGTCTGCACCCACCATGTCCAGTTAAGCAGAATTATAGTATTTAGGGCAGAGCTACTTCTGGAAGTCTGAGGCTGTTTATGTAAGGATCAGGTAAAAAGAGGGCAGGAGACCAATACTGAAAGTATACTGTGATAAAATGTGCAGTCTAGTCTGCCTGAGCAGTGTATTTTTTTTATTAGTGACCAAATAAGAAAATAGGACAGCAAGTGTATGGGAAGGGAATTAGGGTATGAAGGTGGAATTGCAGATGTGTGAAGGAAAACAGATGCTGGTAGGTATTTGACAGTTAGGCTCTTTTGTTTACTTTTAAACCTTGAAACTTGCCAAACTTGTCAGAGATGCTGAGTGTCTTTGAAATGACACTGTCCACCCAAATCCATGAATTTTATAAATACAGAATATTTAAAGTTTACCTGGGTCACATAAAAATTAAATAAGAGTTCATGTAAAGACAAGACTTCATAATGTGCACAACCTACTTAAAGAATGTAGTGGGGAAGCTTGTTTGTAGAACAGAGGATTTAAAAAATGCATGTAAATTCTGCAAATCCTAATTATTCATGGTGTATTTAGTCAGTTTTGGTGGTTTCTTGTCAACTTAGACCTTTCTCTGAGTTACGATTATTTTGGTTTGTAATACAAGTGTGCAGGCAGGCTAGAGGCATTGGATTTTTTTTGTTTTTGCCCAAGTAGTGCTATCTTAGTTCTGTCTTGAAATGTCTTAGATCTGAGGATCCTGAACTTCAGAATGAATTTATGAAAGGTAAAAATCTTTCTTGTGATCTTTAATCCTGTAAGCCAGCAGTTTTCATCTCTGTTTACTTGATCTTGATTCCAAGTTTTAGTAACTTCAGAACATTCTCTTTTGCTTTTACTTGTGCTTAATGCATACTGAAGTGTGAGAATTGACATCACAGTGAATACTTAGCTAAATTTTCGTTTTTCATTCCTTTTGTTGGTTTACAAACCCATGTAACTATGGGGGGTTTTGTTTTTTTGTTTGTTTATTGTTGCTTTGGTTTGGTTTTTGGTTGTTTTTGTTTTGTGTGGGGTGGGGTTTTTTTCCTATCTTTGCTGTAGTCAGAGGGGGTAGAGGAGATGATGACCTGAGTGAAGTTTGGTGTTTTCCCCCCCTCATTTTTATTTTTCAGTTCACATTTCCTAGAAGGAGTATTTTTAAACCTCCCCTTGTGCCAAAGAATACAGTGGGCTTACTGAAATTCTCCTGGTCAATGCTAACAGGCTACTTTTCTTGGGGGATTCTGATCATATTCCATTCAATTTATAGCATGATGCTCTCTGCTTTCATCTGAGTTTGATCTTTTGTCTACTGTGTAGTTCTCTAAATGACAGTTTTCAGTCTTGCTGCACTATTACAAAACTTATAGTAACCTGAACACAATTTTAAATGCTTCAGGAGCCAGATGGTTAGTGATTTGTCTGTAGATTGGAGTCTTATGTTAAAATTTAGAAAAGTCCTTTTGGATGTCTTGAAGGAGCTGGAAAATGGGCATCTTTGAATGGGAAGGATGGGATGATGGAAACCATACCTGAAATGAGCCTTTTATCATCTTAGAATAAGCACTACACAGTAGCAGCGCTGCCTCGGTAAATACAGGAGAACACTTAAAGAATAAAATGTCTCTGGGTATAAACATAATGTGTTCTTGGAGGAAAAAAGGCAAAACCAAAAGCAAAAAAACCCAAACACATGGTAAGAACCAAAACTAGTGTGTTTGTGTAAATTCTCATGTTACTTTGAGGGGCAACCTCTGCTTCATAACCTCCAAGTAATTTGGGTTTGCAAAACAGACATATGCTGTTAGGATGAATCCAATACTGACTGGACAGAAGCCATTTCTGCAGTGTAACATATGTTAGGAGAAAAAGGAAGAACATACTTAATGTGGTCCATTCTTCTTGGCTACACTTCAGACCTTCCACACATCAATGCTAAGGTAGTGTGCTTGAGTGCCACACAGTACTCAGAGCAGAATGCTGTTAGCATTGCAGGGTCTCAGTTTTATTTATTAAGGAGCTTTCTAGGGTGGTGATTAATCACTTAATGTTGCCTTAAAGCTCTGAAAACATTTGGTCAGTGTTCACTGTCAGGTACATGAGAAAGAGTACCTCTTAGCCTGCAGCAAGCACATTTCACAGCAGTCCTGTGTCTTCTCCTTGAGTCTACCAGCAGGGAAATTTGCCTTCTGAGGTTAACCAGCTTACTGCTCTCGTGTAATTGGGTATAGGCCTCTGGCTTTTCTTATCTTGGACTATTGAAAATATTAGGTGTCTTAATTTGGTGACAGTAACAGGATTGGAAACATGTAAGCTTGAGTTCCAAAACTGTTGGTTTTTTGGAAGGGTAGTGATCGCTTTAAGAGCCACAAATCTCAGCTTCTTGGAGTAGAAGTGGGTAAGAAACTGCAATGCTCTTGGTTTGGAATAAGAGGTGAAAGAACTACCATGTGAGAAATAGTTTACATAGAATGGAGGTTTGGTCACTGTCTCCCACAGCATCCTTGCAACTAAACTGAGCAAGTGTGGTCTGGCTGATTGGGTAGTGAGGTGGATTGTGAACTGGTTGGAGGACAGAAGTCAGAGAATTGTGGTCAACGGGATGGAGTCTAGTTGGAGGCCTGTGTCTAGTGGAGTCCCTCAGGGGTCGGTACTGGGACCAGTACTTTTCAATCTATTCATTAATGACCTGGATGAGGGAACAGAGTGCCCTGTCAGCAAGTTTGCTGATGACACTAAACTTGGGTGGAGTGGCTGACACACCAGAGGGTTGTGCTGCCATTCATTGAGACTTAAGACAGGCTGGAGAGTTGGGCAGGGAGAAATTGAATGAGATTCAATAAGGGCAAGTGTTGAGTCTTGCACCTGGGAAAGACCAACCCCATGTATCTGTACAGCTTGGGGACTGACCTGTTGGGGAGCCAGTGAAGGGGAGAGGGATGTGGGGGTCTGGTAAATGGAAGGATGACCATGAGCCAGCAGTGTGCTCTTGTTGCCAGGATGGCCAAGGGGATTCTGGGGTGGATTAGAAGGGGTGTGGTTAGTAGGTCAAGAGAGGTTCTTCTCCCCCTTTACTCTGCCCTGGTGAGGCCGCATCTGTAATATTGTGTCCAGTTCTGAGCCCCTGAGTTTAAGACGGATAGGAAACTGCTAGAAAGAGTCAGCACACAGCCACCAAGATGATGAAGGGGGTGGAACATCTCCCTTATGAGGAAAGGCTGAGAGCCGGGTCTCTTTAGTTTGGGGGAGAGGAGACTAAGGGGTGACCTCATCTATGCTTTTAAGTATGTGAAGGATGGGTGTCAGGAGGATGGGGTCAGGCTCTTCTCAGTGTAGCCAAGTGACAAGACAAGGGGCAATGGCTGTAAACTGAAGCCATGAACTGGAGATTCTGTGTGAATACACATAGAAATTTTTTCCCAGTTCAGGTGCCAGAGCACTGGCACAGACTGCCCAGAGAGGTTGTGGAGTCTCCTTCTCTGGAGATATTCAAAATCCTTCTGGATGTGCTTCTGTGTGAGCTGGCCTAGGAAATAGGAATCCTGCTGTGGCAGGGGGGTTGGACTAGATGATCTTTCGGGGTCCATTCCAACTCCTAATGTTCTGTGATTCTGTGTTCTGTGATTCCTCTGTATTCTCAAAAGCAGAATCAACCTAAGAGTAGATGAGATTTTGAGTTTAAAAAGAATTACTGTCTGCTCTCTGCTCCTTTTCTTGCTCAGTGTAGTAAAAAATATAAAGACCTTATTTACTTGCTAGTGAGAAATTACTGAAGTTGTGAAGTACAATTTGGACCATCTGATCCAGTCTTCTTCCTTGATGTACCCACCTTAATTACAGTGTCAAACAGTGTGTGTTTTAGGAAAGGCATTCCACTTAGACTTGAAAAGAAATTCTGTGTTCTTTGTTGGAGAATAGCTTTCTCCACTGCTAAATGCATACTGTGTTTCTTATCCAAGAAACATAAGTTTCTTAACAAAATCTCTTAACCTTTATGCTCTTTGTCTGGTTTTGCTTTTCCTGGTCCCTGACTTGTGAAACTGTTGTCGCTTTGGAGTGTTCCTTCTCCCTCTATCTCCCAGTTGATAGCCCATGACTGGAAAGACAGGAACTGTCATAAATTACTTTTCTAAAACTCTTTTGGCATGTTGACAAGTCGTCTGTCATGCATTCAGTGTGTCTAATCCTTCCTGTTTGCAGTCTATTGAAAATTAGATGGTTATCACCGACTCCTGGGAGACACACTAAGGCACATGGAGGACAGGGAGGTGATTCAAGACAGCCAGCATGGCTTTACCAATGGCAAGTCCTGCCTGAACAACCTAGTGGCCTTCTGTGGTGGAGAGACTGTATCAGTAGACAAGGGGAGAGCTGTGGACATCATCTATCTGGACTTGTGTAAGGCCTTTGACACAGTTACACATAACATCCTTCTCTCTAAATTGCAGGGAGATGGATTTGATGGATGAACTGTTCAGTGGATAATGAGTTGGTTGAATGGTTGCATCCAGAGGGTTATGATCGCTGGCTTGATACCCAGATGGAGATCAGTGACAATTGCTGTCCTTCAGGAGTCTGTACTGGTACCAGTGCTGTTTAATATCTTCATTGACAACACTGATGGCAGGATAGAACGCACCCTTGCAAGTTTGCAGATGACACAGAGCTAAGTGGTGCAGATGACATGCCTGAGGGACAGGATGCCATCCAGAGGGATTTGGACAAGCTTGAGAAGTGGGTGCGTGTGAACCTTATGAGGTTCAACAAGGCCAAATGCAAGGTCCTGCACCTTGATCAGGGCAATCCTTGATATCATTACAGGTTGGGAGATGATGTGATTGAGAGCAGCCCTGTGGAGAGGGACCTGGGGGCACCAGTGGATGAAAAGCTTGACATGAGCTGACAATGTGGCCTGACAGCCCAGAAGGCTAACTGAATCTGGGCTGTATCCAAAGAAGTGTGGCCAATAAATAGAGGGAGGTGATTCTGCTTCTCTATTCTACTTTGGTGAGACCCCACCTGGCGTATTGAGTACACCCTGGCGTCCAGCTCTGGGGTTCTCAGCATGAGAAGGACATAAACCTATTAGAGCAGGCACGGAGAAAGGCCAATGAAATGACCAGAGGGTTGCAACACCTCCCCTAGGAGGAATGGGTGAGACAGCTGGGGTTGTTCAGCCTGAAGAAGAGAAGACTCCAGGGAGACCTTATTTTTCACAGTAAGAGTGGTGGGGCACTGGCCCAGGTTGCCCAGAGAGGTGGTGGATGCCACATCCCTGGAAACATTCAAGGTGGGGTTGGATAGGGCTCTGAGCAACCTGATTTAATTATAGGTGTCCTTGCTTGCAGTGTGTGTGGGGGGTTGGACTTAGATGACCCCTAAAGGTCCCTTCCAGCTGTAACCATTAGTAAAAACAGCCAACCAAACAAAACCCCTCCAAAAACAACAACAAAACCCACCACAAAACTCCAAAACAAAACCACGTTCAAGTGGGTATGTTACTTCTTAGCTTTTTGAATATCTCTACCATTTTTGTTCTTTATTCTGGATTCTTTCTTTTATATGCTTTTCTGAGTCAAGTCAAGGTGGGTTGAGTACTACCTTTTAAAATCCAAGTTACTTTCCTTTTTCCTAGCAATTGGAGAGGTGGTGAACTGACCTCACTTGCTAATGATTGATGTATAATAAAACCTTGCCTTACATCTCTAGGACATTGCTTGCATTTCTCAAATTCATGACCCAACACACTGATTTCCCACACTTTGCCTTTCTGATTGAGATCTTTATTCTTTGTGTTGTAACAGCTCTTTGTTACATAGCTGTTTCATGCCGTCATGTACTTTTCTCTTATTCAGCCTTTCTCCTGACAGCAAAAGCTCAGCTTTTAAGACTCTAGCAAGAAGGTTTATTTGCAGCAGTGTCTTCATTTTCTTTTAGTTTGCCTTCTCACTTGAAGGCATTTGCAGTGATGCTTTCAGCCAGTTTTCAGCTCAGGACACGAATGCTCCTGCAACCTTTTTAGGAGCATGAATGCCTTTACAGGGAGCTATGTTCAGAGCAGACTTCTGCAGTGCCCCCTAGAAGCTCTTACAAAATCTGTTCTAATTGACCTTGGAAAGGGATTTGAGGCAGTTTAGAGTGCACTGCTTCATTATGGCAGCAAAGGAGTCAAGAGGACCTGCTGTTTGCTGGGAGTAACTGCAAAAACTGCTTAGAGCTGTAGCATAGTTTGAAGATCTAATAGAACCCATGTGGTGCTGGCATGCCCCTCTAGGAATGTGTACATTCTCTCTTTACTTGCCTTGGGTCTGCATAATCTTGTACTAGTTTTGGATTTAAACATCATCTCTACTCTTCAGTTGTGATTATTCAGATATGAGGCTGTCTCTGCACTTTGCAAACAAGAACAAACAAAGTTTTAATTTTTTTAAAGGCACTTTTACTTTATTAAAATCTCAGTATCATTACTTTTGTATTGTAAAATGGGAGAGTATGTCTGTTTTTTTAATATATATATATATAGTACAGAAAGCAAGGCTGCTTAGATACTTGATTTGTGAGGATGCCTGTAATGCACCATTTCATGTATAATGTATTTTCACAACATGCTGAAAATACTGTGAGGATCCATATGAACACTAATCCTTGATTATGAAGTAGCATCAGAGTGGACCAACTAGTCTGGCCACCTTTAGAGAAGCAGAAAAAAAAGTTACCAAGACTTTGCTTAGATGTTGTTTAAGGCTTTAAAATATTCTAGTATCTATTACATCCTTATAGAGACACTTAAATATAAAATCAAGTATTGTTGATGTAGAAGTAAACTTATTGTTGAGGGAGGGTTTTATGTGATATAAGGCTATAGTAACAGAAGTCTGCTCACATCCTTTTTTTGGTGAAGCTTGCAGTTTTTGATGAACACTTCTGCCCTATGTGATACAACTTCCCAATGGCTTGTCTAGAATGACTGAGTTTTCCAGGAGGTTGGAATTCATACTCAGTGCCCATGCATGGTTTCATGGGTAGTGGTGCTAACCGTCCATAAACACAGAGAATGCATTGATTGCAAAGGATTGAAGGCATGAGAGGGAACTGGAAGCGGTAAAAGCAGGCTTGAAGAGGTGAAGCTCATTTCTTTAATTTGTGATGGAAACAAAGTTAAATGCAGAGTTACAATGAATGCAACAAGAAGTTGAAGGATGACTTTTTCTTAACACTTGGCCGGGTAATACCTGGCTGCCTTAGCTGTAGGCTTGCAAATGCTTACTGTTTACGGAGCACTGCAAAGTCTTTCCATCACTCTCTATCTTGAAAACTTTCATCGTAACTTTAGTTTTGCTCTGTATGCTTAGGTCTATGGTTATCTGAGAGAGCTTTTTTTTTTTAAAGGGGGGAAATCAAACCATTTTGTTTAGGGTGGCACTTGATTTAGCAAGCTTTAGAAATAAAACTCCATGCCCTGACAACAGCTTTTGATTTCTCCGTTTAAAGAATGACAGAACAATTTCTGATCATGCAACGAGAAAAATAATAATAAAAAGATGGCTTTGTGTACTTACCAGTGTTTGAAGGGTTTATGTGCAGGAGAAGGGGATTTGGTGGGCTCCAGGAGGTGTATTGGTCCTAGCACTGACAAGAAACTTCCCACAAATGACTGAAAGAGATCTTTTTTTATTTTTTTTTTTTAAATGGGTTTGTATGTCTCATTCCTGTGTTTATAGTGCATGGAGGTTGGTTTTTATCTGAAGCTGATTTGATTGGTCATTTTGCCCACAGGGGGGCCGGTTAGCTCTGATCATGTGGAAAAGAATGCTGGTTTGTTAGGAGCATTTCTTTACCCAACACAAACCCTTAGCAGCCAAGGAGAAATCCTCAAACACTTGCTTGGAGAAGGAGTGCCTTGCCTCTCACCTTCTTAATCAAGATAGGTTTTTAGATTTGTATAGTCTTAGAGTTTTAAGTGAAAGTTGAAAAGGCCAAAATACCCCTGGAAAAGCTGAATTGGTAAAAGTTCCCATATTGCTGCTGAAAAACACACAGTGTTCTCCAATACTTTCTCCTTAACCAGTGTCAACTACTGTTTACTTAGGTGAAAAGAGAAACATATGTGTCTCACTGCTGCTTGTCTGGTGCCACTTCTTTTCTCATTAGGTCATGAGTGCTGGTGTTAACAGAAAGGTGGGCTGCGGCTAATGGCACAGCCTATGGTCTCTGGAGCATGTTTCTGAACCGTAGCTTAATGCAAGTCAGTAGATGTAGATCCTGGCCATTTCTCTTCCATCTGCACATTGCTCCTTTGTGAAAGCATGGAATTAATCACAGGATTTTGCTAAAGCCTAGGAGTGAAACAATGCAGATTAGGTGTGTTGCTGATTTTATGCAGTAAACAGAAGGTTCACTTGAGCTGTTCTCTCTCACTTATCAAATCAGAAGAGTTGTTTAGGGAAGATGTTTTAGCTGAATGACCACACAGAGTGGTCAGCATGCTGCACTACTAAACCAAACTCTGGGGACAGCTTTGTAATGCAGTAGTATTTCACACTTTTTTTTCCCCTTGGTGAACTGCTGATGTGAGGGCTTTGATCAAACATCACATGTAAGAGGATCTGAGAAACAAAGGCTGTAGTTGTTTGCAGTAAAACTACTGAAGGCCTGCTGGGAAAATTATTAATGTAGACTTTCCTGCTTAGGAAACAAAATCCTCCCTATTTTTTTTCTTTAACCTTCCCCCCAACCCTTAATTGCAAAACATTAATTCTTTGCTTCATTAATATGGAACATTCTAATACATGTTCAGACACAGCACTGAAAATTGATAGGCATAATATGACCTCCAGAACCAGGGCAAATAATATAGTGCAAGGGAACTCCCACCTCTGTGGCAAGCCTCAAGAACAGTGTGACTTGTTGTTCACTTCTCCCTGTGTACTCCAGTGAAGTTGAACTTCCACTACAGACAGCCTGTTTTATTCACAAGTAGGATTTTTTTTACAAGCAGTATTTTCTTAAAAACTGTTTTGTACTGTACAAAGTGTATGGTGTCCAGTCACAGGTTTTCTAATCTGACTCAGCTGAATGGATTCAGAATCTAACACAATTTTACAGTGAATGAAATAGCTTCAGTACATGATTTCCAGGTGTGTGTGTTACAGAATTACACTCTCATGTTAACACTTTTGAATTTACTGGTTCATCCATGCATATGGCAGTGGATAATGGTCAGTTGAGTGAAAACATATGGAGTAATGTTTGAGTATATCTTTGACACTTACTGTTAAGATTGAGATTTATGGAGAGAGAGAAAATGTGAAGCTAGAAATAGATGTCACAACTTCTGATCTCTGTTGCTGGCTTTGATTACAAGTGAGTCACTTCATGATTACTCCTATAGTGTCCCTAGCGTGTCAAATACTGTCCTAATGAGAAGGTAGTACTTCTTTAGAAACATCATCTTCAGGCTATTTGTCTTATTTTTCTGTAAAATGAGTTACAAAATATCACATCTAGGCAAAGGTGTTTGAATTCCTTTAAAAACACTAGCTACTAAGGTTTTTCATTGTATCCTATTCTTGAGGAAATATGTAGCATGCAGTAGAAAGAAGAGAACAAGTCAAAGCACTCGATAGACTCGCCTTGTCTTTACTTCTTCAGAGGAAACAGCATTGCTGTCAGTCTTCACCTTCTTGTTTATTCCCTCCAAACAGTGAGCATGGACTGACAGCATGCAGAACAGAAGTTATTTGCCTTTCTGTTAGAAATTCCTCTTCATAAACTTGTCGCCATGGGTCTGTGTCCCAGAATCCCAGTCTTGTTCTTTGCTGTTAGTCTTCCTTCAACTTGGTGTTGCACAGCTGTAGGCTTTTTTGGCAGGATACTCCTAGGCTCTGTCTGAAGTTTCCTGTAAACACCATTGCTGGCTTTGTGACAGACTTAAACAGAGGTGCCCTTTTACTGCTCTTTCTCTTCAGGAAGTCCAGTCAATTAGTCCAAGGCAAACCCATAGATTGCATTTTAGCTTTTTTTTTTTTTCATCCTTAAAACATTGCCAAATGCTAACTGTTTGACCTAAGTAATTTCAGCTGACTTTGGAAATGAAGGATTTAGATGCAAGCTGCCAGTGTTCCTCTACACAGTTTTGTCGTAGTCTTTCTGTCACTTGCGTAGCTTGATAGTTTGATTTTTCTGATTCTTAACCTGTGACTGGTTTGTATTTGTAAAGAACTAGTGTCTTGGCTGGTCTGTCTAATGTTCAAGATCATCTAATACCAGATCTGTTTTGACACATACCTTGCTGTCTTTGAATATTTTTTACTATGTTGTCCTAGTACCATAAAACTTCAGTATGTCGTCATATGCTGCATGTTTTCTCTTAATTCCACTAAAGTGCAGCATCAGAACAGTTACCTGATGTGACACACCTGAGTGCAGCTGTGTTTCAGAATCACAGGTGGTACCATCCTCAGATGAGTGTAATGCTGACCCCTTATAATCCATTCTTTTCTTATTTCTTAGATTTCTAATGCTGTGAATTTTAAAGGGGCAGGATCCCACTTGTCTGATCTTGGCAAACAACATTTGATGCTTTGTCACCTCTGTAGAGGCATTTCAAAACCCACAGCAGCAAACAGGGATGCCATTTTCTGCAACTTCAGAATATAAAAGCTGTCTTTAGTAGCTCAGTTCTTGGGAGCACCACCATCTGTCTTTCAGTACTGAGAAAGCCTGAGCTGCCTTAGGTATGCCTATAGCTTGCATCTATCTGCAGAGAGACTTAAGATCATATGGATACTCAGTGGCAAAATAGACTTCACAATGTTCCTCAGGTAACTGGTGGGGTTTTTTTTGCAAATGTGTTTCAAAGAGTGGAACAGAGCCTGTGAACTGACAGTTTGCTAGTGTTAAAGACCAATCTCCACACTCTGAACTGAACAACAATTAAATGAAATAACATGTCTTAATTGGTAGAGCCTGAGATCTCTCAAATTATTGTTACTGAATAAGCAGCAGGTAGTAGTTGTAAATTTTAATGAAATGATATATCTCTAAAAATACTTTTTTTGTCTAAATACAGCAAATTGAGTAACTTTTTTCTGTCAGTAACTGGTTTAGTGAGGAAAAATTAGCCTTGTGCTGCAGAATTAAAAACAAAATACATTTTCTTCTTTCTTGTAACATTTTTCTAATAAGTTCAGAAAGAATGAGGCATATTCCTTATCATCTGGATCTTAGACTTATGTGGTCTGTTGGATTGCCACTCTGTCATAGGCCGTTGTCTCTGTGTTTTATGTACAGGTAGCTTGGCTTTGTAGCTCTGTCTCCTAGTTCTTGGCTATGTGAAGCCCATCCAAGGAGCAATACTGGGAGGTTTACCTGCACTTCATGCTACATTCTTCTGTGTGACATTTTTCAGAGATCTAAAATGAAATAAACCCCTACATTTCTTAGTCTTGGACTTTCTGACTAGCTTGTTGCCTTCCTTTATTTTCTGCGAAGCATGGGAAAGCAATGTGGTAATCCTTCATGGAGTTGAGTCTCCAGCAATTTTGTCTTATTTAGAGTCAGTATCACTAGAAACTCCCCAAAATACACTGTTACAAATTATTTTTTTCTCAAAGCCCAACAAGTACAGAAGTGGTCTTTAGCCAGATGTTCCCTTCAATGAAGTAAATGTAGTACTGGGTTCTGTTAGGCTTCCTAGCTGAGATTTGCTGCTGATACTCATATCAGTAAGATTAGTCAATGCACTTTAGGTCTTTCTATACAAACAATGTAAGAGGAAGGGATTTCTGTCACCTTTCCAAGAGCCTCAAGTAGTCACTTGTAGTCATCACAGTGGAAGAACTCTTGCATCTTAAACATTGAGGTGTTTCATGCCACTCCTGTCTATTTGATAAGTCATCTTGAAAATTACTGTAGACACTTGTTTCTGTGACAGTGGTAAAAGGATTTCATGTGAACCTGAAGCATGGGAAACTGGAAGCATCTTGGATTTTGTAGTCTGGATTGAATTCCACTTGTACACTCTTGCTATAGTCCCCCCCCAAAAATATACAGTGGATAGTTTTGAGCTGGAGAATGAGGTTGTTTTTTTTTTTAACCCCTCAGTGTTTTGAGATGCTGGTGAAGAGATGTTGGTTTATTTTCTTTGCACGCTTTGGATTCTTTCCTTTTATGCTTCCCTATATCTCTTAAACTGTCTTTTCCTCCTCTGTTTTTACCTTCCATGTCATAAATTATTGTATGCTTTGGCTTTTTTTTTCCCCCCCTCAGTCTTTATATCTCAAGGTATGCAGGGACACAGAGGGATTCCCTAAATCTCTGTCATGTTTCCTTCATCAGGTTCTATTCCTTTCCTAGGTTCCTATTGCCACTTACTTCTGGTGTATTTTTGCCTCTAAGGGAGCAAGATTTCAACCCTTTTGATTCTAGGTTCCTAAAGATGAGACGTGTGTTCACTGGCATGTGTTTTCTTTGCAGTGAGACCAAACTTTGAGGAAGGTGGGACAGCAACAACAGGGAGGAAGCATGAGTTTATACGCTCTGAGAGCGAAAACTGGCGCATCTTCAGGGAGGAACAAAATGGGGAAGATGATGATGGAGGCTGGCGACTGGCTGGGTCACGGAGGGATGGTGAGAGGTGGCGTCCTCACAGTCCAGGTGAGAGGAGATTTGGGGGAAAATGCAGTAGTAGTTATAGGAAGAAGGCAGTGGGTGAACTGAGGCACGAGGAAAGCAGAGGAAAGGGAGGTGACATAGAATTTGGGGCACAAATAGGTAAGGTTCATGAAGTTTTGGTAATTAAATACTGTTTTGGCATACATGAGGCTCTTGGTCACAGAATGATTAGCATAAAATAGTGCCTTTTGCTTTCTTTTTAATGTCTTCAATAATGTAACATATTTAAGGGAACAATATTTGTCAGTGTGCTTGTCTTTGTTGTGCCTGGTAGAATCAGGGGATTTTAATAGTACTGTTCCTCCATGGCTGTGATGTTGCGAGAAGAGAAGTTAATAGGCAGCATATTTAAGGCTGAGGAGTGATGCTGACACTAAACCATTCAGATTGTTGGCCTCTTCCTAGTTTTCCAAGTGTGTTTGCAGTGCCAAGAGGCATCCTTGGAAAATCTCAAAATATGTTGCTATGTGCATCTTGTGGTTAGTTACAGGATGTCTTGTCTTGCCAAATTTCAGGTATCTGGTGTCGCTTTCACCTGGCCTGTCAAAGTCAGTTTGGTTCACTTGCTTTGCAGCATTACATTTCTGGAGTTGCAGGAGAAATACAAAGCAGAGCTTGGTGTTTGAGCAGTATGGGAACCAAGGGATAATTGTGGCTCTTCTACTGTTTATGTCTGTTTAGGGAAGCAAAGGGATGTTTTGGGGGATGAGGTGGACAACTTATTTTCTTCAGTTTAATAAAAAAAAAGTCACAATGGCTCTATCACCCTTTTCAACATGCCAAAGGAGTTTCAGTACTCTAATGGCTATGAGCAACCGCTACCTCTGTTCCTAACCCTCTCCACAGCTACATATTACTCTGCCCTGAAATAACTGTTAGCTTGTACTAAAAATTAGCAGTAAGCACAAGGCTAGATTTATTATCAGATATTTTCTGTTAAGAGCAGGGCTGTCGAGGGTCAGGACTGGGCTGACCACCAACCTAGTGATCCACACTCCCTATTACCCCCTCTTCCCCCCACCACTGGGAAAGGATGGGGAATAAGAGAGAGAGAGTGCCTTGTAGATTGGACACCTGAAACTACTTTAATTATAGTAATAATGATAAAATGAAATACATACAAATATGTACAAAACCAATACCGAACACAACCCCCCCTTTTGATGGTAACTACGTCACCATCACCACTGATACTGCAGCAGAAGGGAACCAGGCTCAGGAGCTGGATCCTGGTACTGCATGCAGGAACTTAATGGATCAGGATCGAGGGCAGAAGAGACAGTTCTCCTCAGATACTGGCCATTGAAGGTGAGAAAGAGGAGAAGGGAAAGAAGAAGGAACTGACCCTCAGTTTTATATTGAATATGGTGTATATGGAATGGAATACTCAGTTTAGGTTCACCTATCTTGTCCACTTCTCCCTGTAGGTGCACCCCCCAACATGAGAAACAAGATTTAGCAGTGACCTTGATTTGCATACCAATCCCTGGTAGTAAATCTAAACATTAGGTCTTATCACTGCTAGAAACGGGTAGTGTCTGTAAAAACATACTGTTAGTTTCAGAAAGTGCAGTTACTTAGAGGAGCTTCAGCTAAAAAGTAAGATCACTGAGGAGAAGTAGTTCTCTTCTAACCCAAATCAGGACAAGGGCTAAGGGGCAAATTTTGAAGAACGTAATTTTCAGTTCCCCAGTGTTTGGTCATGGTGTTCATTAGACACTGCTATTTAGTTCAGATGGCATAAGGCCAGCTATGGTGGTGCTGCAGGATGATACTCAGGAGAGGAGTGTTTGGCAAGTACAAGCCTACATGCTTTAGCTTAAAAGGAAGCATAGACTTCAAAATTTAGAAGTTCATTCGTGTCTAACTTTTTAGGAGGATGTTCTGAGGCAGGTTTTGAAAATTCATCTTGCTTCTGTCATAGGAAATACTACTGCTTATTTGAATTTTCACTGCAGTAAACAACTAACTTAACTTCACTTACAAGTAAGTTTTAGCAGGTATCATTAAAAGCCTGTTTTGAGAATTCTGTGAGTATGCAGAGAAGTTGTTAGCTTTGAGATAGACTGAACTGAGAGCAGTGCAATTGATTGCACTGGTCTCTTAGCTTTGGTCAGAGTTGTATTTGAATTCTCCTGTTTGTAGTAGCCTCAGGACCATCCAAATAGTTTTAATCACATTCTGCCTTTAAACAGTAAGATTAACTCAAATAGGCATGGCTTTAACTTCTTTGTACTTACTGTGTTGTTAGTGTAAGTACTAATAGGTAATAGTACCAATCCTGTTCTGCTAAAAGTAGAGAAATGCCTTCTGAGTACTCTCATCATTTGTTTAGCTGGATCTTCCTTTGGCTTGGCTTTGTGTAGTCCCTACAAGATTTTGTTTTCTTTTGAATGAGAGCAGTTTAGAATAATGTAGCAGTTATCAGGCTTGAGTTTCTCTTCTGTTGTTAAACAAAGAATAGTTTGATTCCTCCATGCCATTGTTTTTTCCAGCTCTTGAATTCCTCTTGCTCCTTCAGCTGTTTACTGCAGGATGCCTGACCTAAATCTGCTTATTTTGTGCTTTTTTTTTTTTAATGGGCACAAAGAATCAAGAGAATGGACTGCTTTTGCTGAAACAGTCTTGTGCCCCTAAGTATAGTTTTCCAGATTCTGTGGTCTGATTTATTGTAGCTACAGTTAGCTCCCTGGACATAATTGAAGGGATCTGTCATGTGTCCATGCTGTGTTTGAACTGTTTTTCTTTCACATGCCTCATATGAAGTGAGGGATCTTATGAGTTTTGGCAGTGAAGAACCAAATTGGTCAGACTTCTCCTTAAAATAGACAAGCCTAATGCTTTTTTCCTTCTACTACTTAATTCAGAAGGTTGTCTGATTTTGCAGCATGAAAACTATGTGGATTGCATCATGAGGCTTTTCCACTTTTCTGGGTTTTTTTTCTACTACTTCTGTTACTGCTTGTGCACTGGGAGTAGAAATGTGAGAGAACATCTTTCCTTCAGTTATGATGGAAAAGTTGCTTTGCTAGTTGTTTTGGGTAATTGTGGTACTGGTGCTATTGTGGATATGAAATAGGATCTTCAGGCTGAGTTAACCATCTGTAAGAAGAATATGACCATAGCTGGGGTAGGGATGTAAAAATAATTGAGGCTTTTCTCAGTGCACGTTCTCAAGGTGGCAGATTCACAACTGCATAGAAAGTTCTTAATACCAAATTTTTCTCCTCTATGCAAAAGAGAGTTGAAGAAGAGATGCTCAACTATTTGTGAACCCCAGGATAGCAAGCAGGCAGAGATACTAATCTGTTTGTAGGATATGGTATCGCCAGGTTCAGGCCATAACTCTGTTTTTTCGCGTACTGGGAAACCTGACACAGACATTGCTGGTTGTACTGGGGAGATGTCTGCTGCGCCAGTGGAATTTCAGTGTTAGGCCTTTTCTCTCAGGTACACTGTGTAGTCCTGCTTAGTTGCTGGTTGCTCCCAGAGATGCTTTTGTTCTATGATTGAACAGTATTTTAATGAAATGTCTGTATGTTTGACCCACTTGAAAAGGTGGCCCTTAGATAACTGCACCTCCTGAGATTGCGCTGTTTTGGAGCACTGTGAGCAGAGATGCACGGGGCATGATGCAGGCATCCTTTTCTGAAGAGGATGTGTGCAATGGTTATTACTTAAGCTCCCTGGAGTACTTAGTCCATTAGTGCTTCAGTAAGCCTTTGTCTTTGCATACATGTTTTTTGAGAAGTTATTTGTGAAGAATAGAATGACATAGTAAGCCTAAGATGTTAAGAACTACTTGAAGGCAGGCAGAAAAGATGGGATAAGTGCAAGCTTACTGTGCCTTATTTCCTTCCTTGATGATATTAAAAAGGTTGCCTCAGAACGTTGATATGACATATTTGTTATTTATTTTTTTCCATGGTATAACTGGAAACATAGCTTAAGTAATACATTAGAATTATTTGCAAATAAAGACACATGGTATAGTGTAAGCCTGGTTAAAGTCTAACCTTTTGTGTTTTCTTGATAGACTACAGTCTTGAAGTGTTTGCTTTATATTTCCCATATTTGTGACACACGGGGATTATTGAACGAGTATTAGGGTTGGATGGAAACATTCCTTACTCATATGAAGCAAGCGGAACAGTTTCTCCTCTTTACTCTGATTGGTTTGGTTTTTGATAAACAGTGAGACTACACTGATTGCACAAATTGAGACAAAGTTTTTTTTTCTTCAGAAAGAACACAGTCACCACTGAAAGCACTAAAAACTAAGGGGGTTTCATTTTTGCTTTGCATTTTCTAGTAAAGATAGCTTCTGCTGAGTGGAAAGTCCTTTCACTTGCAATTTGTTTTCCTTAGCGGCAAGTCCTTTACATTTTAAATAGGAATATTGCTGCCAAAGGATTTTAAACTTAAACTGAAGATGTCTTCTAAATAGATTAGAAGGAAAAGGTGAAATAAAATTTGTACTTGGATTTGGAAAGTTTTACCCCCTTCTTATCATTCCAAATTTTGATATTACATGGCTAAAAAATTACTCTTCAAAAGACTTAACAGCCATTTCAGAGGTGTTTGAACAGTCATCAGTCTGTTTTTCACATATGTGCAAAACTGTCTCTGAGGGCAGGAAGGGAAAAAAGCAAGAGTGGTTTGTTCAGGATGTGACCTTTGCAGATTGTCTAAAAGAAAATGCTATCTCTTACACACACTTCTTTATAGAAGCCAAAATAGATTTAAGTTAATGATAGCTGGTAAATTCAATCAGTATCTAGTATTGCTTGTCTAAATTGCTCCATCATGTTTTAGATTGTGTAGTCCAGCTTTCTTAGCCTTACAAGTTTCTTTTTGATGTTCATAATACAATTTATAATGTAAGGATATACAGTGGACAATATTTCAAACTCTCCTGCTTAATGGTGAGATACTCCTTTCACTTGTCCTTTAAGATGTCTGTTCATAGATGGATTGTACCCTGTAGGAGCTTTCTGAATTTCTGTTACTGTGTGGTCTCTTTACCCACCCCTTCACCCTTCCAAGTGGGTTACCACCCCTAAGGACTGTCTTGTAAAGTTACTTTCCCCCCACCTTAGACGGCCCTCGTTCTGCAGGCTGGCGAGAACACATGGAGCGACGGCGGAGGTTTGAGTTTGATTTCCGGGAACGAGATGATGAACGAGGTTATCGGCGAGTACGGTGTGGGAGCGGCAGCATGGATGATGACAGGGACAGTCTCCCAGAGTGGTGTTTAGAAGATGCAGAAGAAGAAATGGGAACATTCGACTCCTCTGGAGCGTTTCTCTCTTTAAAGGTGAAAAGCTATCTTGGGACCTTTGTTTGCTTTGAGGAAATGTCCTGCTGTGTTGAGTGGTTTATGGATGATTATGTTGACTTTGTAGAAGGTGCAGAAGGAGCCAATCCCTGAGGAACAGGAGATGGACTTCCGACCTGTGGAGGAGGGGGAAGAAAGATCTGACTCTGAAGGGAGCCACAATGAAGAAGCCAAAGATCATGAAAAGACCACCAAGAAAGAGGGGGAGAAAACAGATAGAGTAGTAGCAGGTAAGGGAGAATTCTCATGCATCTCTTCTATGCTGCAGTGTAGAATTTCCATTAATTCAGTTACGTAGAACCATGCAATGTTACAGAAGCAGTGGAAGAAGCAGTCCAAACATCTTCACCGGCTGTCAGGTCAGATACCCCCCCAAAATCCCAGCCTCCAGACCCGCTGCAGACAAGCCTTTTTGAAAGGAAGGAAGAGTCTGTGCCAGAAAGAACAGAAAAAACAGAAGATAAAGAGAATCGAACAGAGACTACACCTCCAGCCAAAATGTCCAACCGAGGAGAAGGTAATGAACCTGATAGATAGATTCAGTAAGTTTCCACTACTTGTGATTAGTCCTAGCCTCTTAAATAAGAGGCAAGAACTGGACTACAGTCATGAAAAGCTGTATTCATCAACTGGTCTATAAATAAAGGACTTGTTGGATATGCCATCTTAAATGCTTGTAGTGCAGTGGTACCTCACATTGCAACACAGTCTAAAGAAACATAAGCTAGTTGTGGGAGTGCCTTATTGTGGGAGAGTATATCAGTTTGAACAAGTGTTTGTGGCTAGGGAATGGGATATGCTGAAATGTGCCAAGTTCTGCACTGTTCAAACTAAACTGTCTGTTCCTTGAAGTTAGGTTGTGTGCCTGTGCTGTAAACAGTAGCAATGTGCAGTGATAAGTACAGGAAGATCTGAAAAGACTTTTGCTTTGGTGCTAATTTTGAGCTGTTCAGTGTTTTCTACAGTAAGTTCTAAAAAGGAATTTTCATTTACGTTAAAGGTAATGAACTAATTATACCATTTTTCTTTAGATTTGGCTTCTGTTGCTCAACCTTTGCCACAGATTTCTGCAGACACAGCTTCTCCTGCTCATCTTTCTCCTCCTGTTTCCAATTCAAATCCTGCTCTGCGGCCTGTTCAGACACCTGTCACAGCTGCTCCAGGCATGGGCAACATTCCCACTGACCCAGATGATGAAGAGGGCCTCAAACACCTAGAGCAGGTAAAATTTCTCAAATTCCTTTTGTTGTTGACAGTTGTTAGACTAGAGGAATGTGGAATGCATAAAATATTTGAAGAACCAGAAAAACAGCAATGCAACTGAAACTTTACACTACACAATGTATACTGAAACCTACTTTTCTTCTCTCCATTGTTTGGGGTTTTTTGGGAATCATTCAAGCCTATATAGTATTTTTTGGAATAAAAGTACTATACCCCCTGTTAAAGAGCTAGAGATCCTAGTGCCTGCAACCACTGTCAAGTAGTCTTACCATTTGCCTTGAGAAAATGTACAGCAGTATGCCCAGTATCTTTACAAAAAAAACATACAATAAAGGAAGCACAGATTGTGTTCATGGAAGTTTAGTGACTGCTGAGATGTAGAGCATTTTTCATGATTGCACTCCCATTACCTGTTTCATTTTTCACAGTGATACTGTGTGGGACCTTCTTGGCAAGTTGTTTTAAAGCTTTACTTTAACAGGTGAACCGTGCTTATTTGGGTCTCTGGAAAGGTGGTCAGAGTGTCATGGTTTAGCCTCCTCAGCTGGCCAGACAACACAGCTGCTCACTCATTTCTCCCCGCTACTGATGGGATGGGAAGAAGACATAACTAGGGCTCAAAGGTCCAAGCTAAGCACAGGGAGGGCTCATTCACCACTTACGGTCACAGGCAAAAGACAGACCAGACATGGAGATGAAAAAAGCAAAATTTAAACAAAATAACAGTTGAATCCAGGTAGGGTGAAAGCACATGCATACTATACAACCTCCTCCCATAGCTCTTACATTCCACCCCCCCACTCTGCCAAGACCTGCTTCTGAAGTAGAACCCTCCCTTCCTGTGCTGCAGAGGGACAGGGAAATGGGTGGAGGAGGACCCCAGTCCAGTTCACAATGGTACCAGCCTATCCTCTTCAGGTGAAAACCCCTTGACCATTCTTCTCTTGGGCAGTGTGGCGTCCCTCCTGCAGGGAACAGTGCACAAGGGTCTTCCCCAAAGTCCCAGCATCTTTTTGGGGGAACCCCCATGCTCCAGCACAGGGCTCTTCCTGCTTCATGGGCTGCACAGTGGGCTTCCTGTCAGCGAACTCTGATGTGGGACTCCAAAGGCAGCTGCCAGCCTTGCTGTGTGCTGAGGGAAATGGCCACTCCAGGATCTTCCCCTGAACTACTTTCTTCTTCGGGGAGGGTGGATGGGGTGGGTGTGGAGGGAGGTGTGGGACACAACTGTCCAAAGGCAGGACTGACACTGGAGGTAGGGGAAGCTTCCTCAACCCTCTCACCTGAGCATGTTCAGCACAAACCCCATGGCACTCCACTCCAAGCTAGGATAACTTTCCTGAACCTTCTGTGTGGAACAAGCCCAGTACAAACCCACCACACTGAGCTCAGGTTGTGGTGCAGTTACACCAGTCCTCGAGTTACCTCTAATTCCTGGTACGCTGGATGCTACAGAGTTGTTGTATTTGATGGACTCATTTTCAGTCTTTAAGCACACATCTAAGTCTTGTATTCCTTGCTGATTTCAATCTCTCCTGCAGCAAGCAGAGAAAATGGTGGCATACCTGCAGGACAGTGCCCTTGATGATGAAAGGCTAGCAGCAAAAATTCAAGAGCACAGAGCAAAGGGTTCATCTATGCCATTGTTCCATGAAGCCATGCAGAAGTGGTACTACAAAGATCCACAAGGAGAAATTCAGGGTAGGTCTGTGCCCTTCTTCCTCTTTTGTTTCACAGAACTGTTATCAAGTTCTTCACAAGATTACCACCAAGAGATACTGATGCTTATTTTTACAAAAGCAACACAGTGAATTTAAGTTTTGAGACTTCTACCAGTCACTGCCTCCCTCAGCTCAGCATGCCTAATGTCCACGATTACCCTTCATCCTGGCTGAGGTTTTTGTAAACTGGGGTTAGACTAAAACTTATTTTTCATGCCAATACTCAGATTTCCAGATAATAATGGTAACAAAACAAGAATGTGACTATCCAGTAGCTTATTGAAGAATCCATGAGAGAGACTGAAATCAGTTTTCTTGTCTCAGCCTGAAGACACTGAATATTCAGGAAAGGATAATTTGTTTAATATGTAGAGCAAAGAAAAGTGTTTTCACAAGCCAGTGCTCATGCATAATGTCAATTTAAATGGTACTTGCAGCCCATGCATTATTAGTTCATGTAACACCCAAGTTTTTGCTTAAGAAATCTCAATATGTTTTTTTGCAATGAAAGTTGGAGCGGGCAAGTATAGATTTTTGCATCTTTGCTTTCACAAGGTACTTTTCTTCGAAGGGGTCTCAGGGCTCTGTTTTAGCAGCTGCTTAGCTGCCTCCCAAAAATGCAGTTAAGCAGTGAGTTCCTTACTTTGGTGTACTTTGCTAAGTAGAAGTTGCTAACACTGTTTAGGGTGAATGACTTCCTCACCTGTGAACTCTAGATAGGATTTGTGGGGATGTTACTTTTGGGATCTGTGTCAATCTCTTGTCTACAAGTGTTAGACTTCTTTAGGGTTTTCTTCTCACCCCTTTAAGTTTGAAGGATGTAAACCATAAAGTGTTTTATTTGCTCAGTGTACTTGAAGCTGGGTGTTTTAAGTTGCTGCTGGGTGTTTATTGCCCAGTGATGAACTAACAGGTTTTCTTATTGCAATAGGTACTTATTTGAATGTGACCTCCAGAGGTAAATACTTTCTTGGAAAAAGTTCTTGACATTTCCTCCACTCTGTGATGAGTTGCCTTCTAAAGATCTTGTAGAGAAGGCAACAGTTACTGAGCATTTTTGCTTTTCAGAAGATACTTTTGCAAAACTTAATGTTCTTACTCTGTTAAATAGTTTTTGTTTTGTTTTTATATTGGCTTTATATCTATTTGGATATCTAAAACTAGGGTAAGAGTCCTCCTTTGAAGGGAGTGACTGCAATCTTCCTCTGAAAGAAGAGGAAGAGAAGAAAGTGTAGCTTTTTGAAAAAGGAAAGAGAACCTGTTTTTTTACCTTAAAAATTGTAATTGTCCACTTGGAGGTGGATCTGCTCATCTGCTAAGTTTCAGAAGCAGAAATTCTAAAATGTGAATTTCTCCGATCTGAAGGCAAGAGTTGAAACAGGCTGAGCCTGAGGTAGTTAGCTTTGCTGGAAGACAGCCTGTGTATTAGCTGTACCAGGCTCTGCACCACCATCACTGCTTAGGGGATGAGAGAAAGGCTGTAGATACTGTCTACCTAGAGGTTTATAAAGCCTTTTGCACCATTTCCCACATCATTCTCTGGAGAAACTGTCTGCTCTTGGCTTAGATGGAAATACTCTTAGCTGGATAGAAACCTGACTGGATGGCCAAGCCCAAAGAGTGGTGGTGAATGGAGTTAAATCCATTTGGCCTCCAGTCACAAGTGGTGTTCCTCAGGGCTCAATATCGGGGCCTGTTCTTTTTCATATCTTTATCAGTGATCTGGATGAAGGGATTGCATGCACCTTCAGTAAGTTTGCAGGTGACACCAAGTTGGGTGAAAGTCTTGATCTGCTCAAGGGTAGGAAGGCTCTACAATGGGATCTGAACACTTGATCGATGGGCTGAGGCCAATGGGGTGAGGTTCAACAAGGCTAAATTCTGAGTCCTGCACTTGAGTCACAACACCATGCAAAACTACAGTCTTGGGACAGTGTCTGGAAAGCTGCCCAGTGGAAAAGGATCTGGAGGTGTTGGTCAACAGGCAGCTGAACATGAGCCAGCAGTGTGCCCAGGTGGCCAAGAAGGCCAACAGCATCCTGTCTTGTATCAGAAATACTGTGGCCAGTATGACTAGGGAAGTGATTGTCCCCCTATACTCGGCACTAGTGCAGTCACACTTCAAATTCTGTTTTTTGGGCCCCTCACTACAAGAAAAGCATTGAGTTGCTGGAGTGTGTCCAAAGAAGGGCAACAAAGCTGGTGAAGGGTCTAAAGCATAAGTGTTACAAATAGCAGCTGAGGGAACTGGACTTGCTTAGTCTGAAGAAGAGGAGGCTCAGGGGAGATCTTATCTGTCTCTACAGCTGCCTGGAAGGAGGTTGTACCAAGATGGGGCTTGGTCTCTTCTCTCAGGTGACAAGTGACAGGGTGAGAGGAAATGGCTTTAGGTTGTACTGGGGAGGTTTAGATTGGATATTAGGAAAAATTTCTTCCCTGAGAGTGTTGTTAAACATTGGATCTGGCTGCGCAGGGAAGTGCATACCATACCTGGAGGTATTTAAAAGATGTGTAGATGTGGTGCTGATGAACATGGCTTAGTAGTGGACTTAACAGTGTTAGGTTAATTGTTAGCCTCTGTGATCGTGGAGGTCTTTTCCAACCTTATGATTCTACGATTCTGTGACAGTAGGAAAAATTTCTTCACTGTAAGGGTTGAGAGGTGCTGGAACAGGCTGCCCAGGGAAGTGGTGGAGTCGCCAACTCTGGAGGTATTTAAAAGATGTGTAGATGTGGTGCTGAGGGACATGGTTTAGTGGTGTCTTGATTGTGCTAGGTTAATGGTTGGATTTGATGATTTTGAAGGTCTCTTCCAGCCAAAATAATTCTATGATACTGTGCTTGATTTTCATCTCAGAGCTGACTCATTTCCCTGCAATGCTTGGTAAAAGCAGTCATGCACTTTTCATTAAAGACTATCTGGGGGAAATGCTGTAGCCCCTTATAAGGATCTAGATATGTGCATTGACACTCCAGCCTTGAATGGCACTGCCTCTCCAGTCAAGTGATGAGAGGAACAGGAATGCCTGATGCTGGGTACTGTGTTACTTTAATAAGCACTGTGCTTTTTGTTTCCAGCATGCTCAACTTGGCCTTACTTCCCCTTCCCCCCCATGTGTATTGGTTGGTGTTATTTCAGGTCCTTTCAGTAATCAGGAGATGGCAGAGTGGTTCCAGGCTGGGTATTTCACAATGTCACTGTTGGTTAAGAGAGCCTGTGATGAGACTTTCCAGCCGCTTGGAGACATCATGAAGATGTGGGGCAGGGTTCCCTTCACTCCAGGTCCAGCACCGCTTCCACATCTGGTAAGTAAGTGACAGAGCATTCAAATAGTACTGTAACACATACAAATTGTATTATTTATATGTCAACTGCAATGTCTTGGAATTGCAGGTGTTGCAAGTACCAAAGTTGAACTCTGTTAAATTGTCTTTTAAGAGGAGAAAAGACATTTAGTTTAAAAACTAAAAGTGTTTGTTTTGCCATGTCTGAGCTGGAAGGCTTGCCCCCATCATAGATAAAAGTGCTGTGTATTTCAGTCACCATACCACAATCTTTGTAAATGTTCATCTCTGGGTATTCTTCTATTTTCTTTGTCTTTTCAGTTCAGAATACAACTTGTACATTGCTTGTATTTGCAACATATGACTGTGATAATGTATGTTCTTAAAATAGAATGTTTTGTTTCTAAACCCAGGGTGAGCTGGACCAAGAGCGGCTGACTAGACAACAAGAGTTGGCCCTGATCCAAATGCAGCACCTCCAGTATCAGCATCTTTTAATACAGTAAGACTGCCAGTCCCAGAGATCTTCCAGTGGCTGTGTTTTGCTCTACATTTTTAATCATCTGGGTTCAGCTTCTTGTCATTGTTTCCTTGGGCAATGGGGCCGGGAGAGCTCCACCTCCAACAGTAGTAGCCTGTTTTCACAAACACCAGAGGCTCAGTAGTCTACAGGATTAGGACAGTGTGGTTACCTCAGGCATGCTTTTCAGAATCTTTTTTGGTGTCATATGTAGCTACTTTAATGAGACCTGCTATGTACATAGCCATTATGGTTAAACAGAATCCTGGCTATCCTTGTAATGCAGTATGGGTGTTTTGGAGTCGGGGCAAGGCTACATATCTTTTGAACTGGAGATGGAGAAAACAGAACTTACTTTTGATCTGCTTGCTCAGCTTTTTGAAGATCAGTGGAACGTAACTGTTGGAGAAAGCAGTTTGTCATCCATTTTGCCAAAGTTACCAGTTTTTCAGTTCTGACCAGTTCCTAAACCCCTTTTTATGGGAGCTTGGAGAAAAGAAATCAGATAGACTACTTGTTCAATGAGTCCTGAAAGCGTGTGTCATGATGATGATTTTTGAATACTGATTGTCAGCTTATGAGTTGATAAGGTGAGAGCCTGCCCCTGTACTACAGGATGCCTTGACATACTGGGGAGGAGATTTGATTTGTGTAGGTAGAGCAATCTGTGTGTAATTTATAGGGGGGAAAAAAAGTAGTAGTGTTGGACAGCTTACAAGACAAATGTGGGACAGTAATAACCAGTTGGCATAGCTGAGAGTGGAGAGGAGTTTGGAGAGTTCTGCTCATGTGGGCCAATTTGTTATATTCTTGTGCTTTGATTCTTTCCAAGGCCCCATTCTGTGGTTTCCTCTAGTGTTTAGCATGTACACTGTATAGGTCAGTGGGCATTAGTCCCAGAGAATGAATCCATGTGCAGTTCTACAACTTGAGCGTGATATAAGTAAGCAAGTGAGGAAATACCAGTGATTCTTTGCTTCTCTTTTGAAGACAACAATATGCGCAGGTGTTGGCTCAGCAGCAAAAGGCAGCCCTCTCATCACAGCAGCAACAGCAGCTTGCTATTCTCTTGCAGCAGTTCCAGGCCCTGAAGATGAGGTGAGTTTGCCCAGACTCGAACAGAATACCATTCTTCCTGTACTCTTTAACTTGTGTATAATAATTATAATCTTGTCAGTAGTCTGTCCTCTTACAAGTTTGCTTGTAGTTGAGCATTACATATTTTGAAGTTCGTGTCAATATGAAACAATTGCAAATAGTTCTTTATATATGCACCTTTTACCTAGAGAATGTTTATAAAAATGAGGACAAAAAATATTAGAGTTGAAATCATACCTTTTTGACAGATCTTTGGTGTGGGTAATAGAATGGCTTTGTCAGTTGAGTTCTGCAGCACTAGATGCTTGTTCCTCAAACTAGCCTGTGAGTAGCAAATGCAAAACTGTAGCAGTTAAAACTGGTTTAGCCCTTGACTTGGCAGCGGGAATGAGATGAGCGAGAACTCTGCAAGCAGCTAGTGTTTTCCGCATCGTATTTTTGTCTTAAATAGAGGTGTGGAAGGACAGGATTATGTTACAAGTTGCTGAATCTCATACATGTTCAGAGCACTCCTCTTCCTGGAAGTGGCACGTTGACTCTTCCCATTGGTATTACAGAATATCTGAACAGAACATGATGCCACCTGTTACAAGGTCTGTGTCAGTGCCGGACACTGGCTCAATATGGGAACTTCAGTCAGCTTCACAGCCTACAGGTAAGATGCTTCTCACATGTCAGATCTGCTGAGAAAAGTTTGAAGGCTTGAGTATTATGAAATGTTCTGCTCTGATGGGATGAGTTTGAATAGCTGGTTCTTGTGTGGAATTTTGTAGGAAACTCAGCCTCACTTCAGTAAATGGACAAGCCTTGTTCTACAGGAAGATAAAGAAGCCATCTACTGACTAACACTAATGTTATCATGGTTTTAGTTCATAAAACAGTAACAGCATATACAAGATTTTCCCCGTTCAGTTGTTTTTTGTTGATGCGCTTATTTTTGCTTGTCAATGTTTGTTTTCTTCACTATCTAGTCTGGGAAGGAAGCAGTGTCTGGGATCTCCCCATTGATACTGCAACTCAGGGACCAGCTCTAGAACAACTTCAGCAGCTCGAGAAGGCCAAAGCTGCAAAGGTCAGAAACTGTTTTATACTGTAAGAAGTTTGGATTGCTGTTCTGCAATGTAACTGTGTTTCTTGACCCAGTGGAAGACTATTAGCTCTTAAATCCTCAGGCAACTCTGTATGATTTTGTTTAGATTTTGATGGAAAAACACCATAAAGAGAATAGGGGTTATAGAAACCAGTTTGAAATCCTTGTGGACTGCTGTTTGGAAACCATTGCTGTGGAGGTACTACTGACCTTTAAAGTAGTGGTTAAGATTTTTACACTTGCAATTAAAAACTCTTCACTAGCCACCTCTGTTTTAAAATAGGGTCATCATCAGCTGTCATGCCAAACCCTGTGTAGGAGCAGGTAGCCATTCTCTTAATCCTTGCATCTTTTCACCAGAATTGGTTTGGGGAATCATGAGTGCTATTTGTTGGGATTGGTCCAGACTTACTGTAGTATTAAACTATTTTTTTAGGTTTGAACCTTTGTGATTCTCTACGTTTCCTGAAACTGATTATTTTATGATGATTGCAAAGCAACTTGCTACTAGCTTCTAAAGTTGGAGGTTGTTTTAAGGAGCCAATGTAGAAAGACTAGAGAACTGATGTTTGTTGCAGAATGGAAATTTTCAGACATTGTTCTGGACTGTTTCAGGAATCTGACCTGAGTAGGCAGCCAACTGATAGGTAAAATTACAATTAAGGGAGAGCATCTGTCAGAGGCTTCACCTGTTATGTTGTTCCTATAATCTCAGCAGCGTTGCCCTAAGAAATGGTGTAGGAATACGTTACCTGCATCTGAGTATAGTTTTATGTGAATTGTAGCTAGAGCAAGAGAGGAGAGAAGTGGAAATGAGGGCCAAACGAGAGGAAGAGGAGAGGAAAAGGCAGGAGGAGCTTCGGAGGCAACAAGAAGAGCTACTTAGGAGGCAGCAGGAAGATGAGAGGAAACGACGGGAAGAAGAAGAACTGGCCCGCAGGAAGCAAGTGAGTTTCCTCAATGTAGTTCATCTCTAATTAATTCTAATACTTTATAAAACTCACTTTGAGAATCCTGTGGGGTCTAATTAATCTTTGGTAGGCGTATGTGAAGACAGTTCTCATATTTTTCATGTGAGTATATGAAATTATTCTTCTTCTATTCTTAATTTTGAGAGCCCAAACTGCAGCTGAGAAATGGACTTTGATGGTTCATTTCAAGATAAGTTCCTGTTTGTGAGCCAAGAGGTTTTATTCCATTTGGAATATTCCCTTCCAACTTCTTAGTGTCAATATGAGACTTTTAAGTTAGTTGCCCAGGTATCATATGTTTAAACTTTATTCATCATTTATGCAGTCTAGTGTTTTGATAAGGGCACATTCTGGAGTAGACTGGAACTTGAGCTGCTGTTTCAAAAGAGGACTGTAGTGGAAAAAAGTGATGGAACAGCTTACTTTTCCCTGTTTTTTTTAACTTAGTAATTAAAACTGTTTTTAAAAAAATAGTTTACTATGTGGGTTTTGTTGTAGAGTCAGTCAGCTTTATTTTCTTGAATTGATACTTGGGAAGGGAAGGGATGTAGTTTGGACAAGCAGATTTGTTAAAAGTAATTACAAGATCTGTGTTGCAGTAGGAGAATGAATGTAGGAGATGTATTAGCTTGACATTTCTAGAATTTACTTCTGAATTCTGTACAGAATAAAGATTGTTCCTTAACTGTCATAGGAAGGAAAGACAAGCTTTTTCACTTTGCATGTGAAGGTTAAGGGCAAGCACATTCTTAAGCTTATTCCCTAAAGAGTTAGTCAATAAATGCCCTGTAAAGTAGCCTTTGAGTAATAGGTGAAAGTAATAAACAATTTTATCCTTTGTAATATTTTCTGTGTGCTTAGGTAGGCAGTTACAAAGCACGTTTTCTGGTTTAAGGATTAGGCACTTCTGAGGAAGCCTCCAGAATCTTTAGTTTTTGTTTGTAAGTTAGTCATAGACCTCAGTTCACTCAGTGTTTGTGTTTCGTCACTGAAGATCTCTTAATAGACTGCAGTATGATGTGTAGTTAGCTTTCATGGTATCTTTTAAGAATCAAGTCTGTAAATAAATGGCTCCTTGCTTTGATGTATCTCCTTTGTGTACAGTAAGTCACTATGGTATACAGTGGAAAAGCATCCTTTGCTCAAGTTCAAGCTGTACTGTAGCTATACATACTCAATAACATACTCAAAACTTTTGAGTTCAATTGCTTTAGATCTGTTTTTATAACTGATTTTTCAGCTGATCACCTGGTAACTCAATGTGTGTCATCCATGGTGGCTTCAAATAGACTTGGGTTGTTTCTTTTCAGACTGACAATTTTGTTACTGTGTTTAAGTTCTTAGAAATGTCCATTAAATTCCAAAGTTTTCTGTCCACTTTGGATTCGTACAGTAAACAGTCTGGTTCTCCCTTTCTGAGATGTCATGGGAAATAATTATTTACAAGGAGGAAGCAGAATTGGGTTGAAAAGCAGTTACAGCGAGTATCTTAGTTTATTACCAATGGAACAATTGCCACAATGCTTAATTCTGAGCACTAATATCTTTAAAAGGTAACAAAGATTTTAAGCACTTCTCTGGAAAGAGAAAATAATATTGTATTCTGTATTTAAAAAAACCCAAACCCAACCAACCAACCAAACCCAACAACAACAAACAACTACTGGTCTAATATTTGAATCTCACTTCTGTACTGGAAGGCATTGTAGAATCAGGGATGAACTGATTTATTAGCATGGATTTATACGGAGGAGATGATGCTTAACAAATTTGATTAACTTCTTTTGAGGAGATGACAGTGAGAGCTGAGAGGGGTGAAGCAGTAGACTTAATCTGCCTGGACTTCAGGAAGGCTTTTGATGTAATACTGCATAAAAGACTAGTATATAAGGTTAGTAAATATGCTGTTGATGGTGAATTCTAAATAAAAAAAATAACTAATAGAAATACAATTCTGTAGGATGAAATGTCATGCCAAATGTTGAATCCAGTTCTGTTCATAGTTTTCATCAATTATTTGCACTATAGAATTGCAAACAGTAATGCCAAGCTTGTGTAGTTCCTGTATTTCTTTTGTTTGTTTGTTTCTGGTCTGATATCTTCCATTTTGTAATGATTGATCACTTTCAGGAACAAAATTTGAGGTTTGTTAATTACCTAATAATTGTTTTCTCTGAATTACATCTTTAGTGCTCCCTTTAAAGTACCTGGTTCAAATACGAGATCCAGAAAACAAAAAGCCCTAGTAACATAGACAAGTAGTATTGCAGATGTTACTATCTGTGAAAAAAAATCTGTATTTTAACAATCCAGAGTCTATTGAAATGGGGATTGCTACTTAATGGATTTTAAAAGATCTGAAATATAACAAGATAGGTGTGCTTGAAAACAATTATTAGAAAAGATGCTAAAGAATATTGGGATTCTCTTGGAGCAGGAAGCCATGAATATGGAAGCAGTAAGAGCCAAAGGAATGAGTCTTATTTCCAATATAAGTCAGTGGCAGAAAGCTGGAGAGCTTTGAATGTTTTTGGTCACATGCTTAAATGAAGACACTGAATAATAAGAAGTTGAAGTAAATATTAAGACAACCTCCTATAGCTGGGAGGAATAGGAAAAAAAGAGTTACATTAGCCATGTGGTTCCCAGCTTTTTACAGTCTTGCAGAATTTTTTTCCCCCCCTCGTGTTTGTACAACACTGTTCATCTTCTCTAGGAGAGAGAAATCTTTATTTTTTAATTGATGTCATTTGACAGTATCTCTCCTGGCATGCCTGAGCAAGGAGGAGATCCCTACAGCTTTATTAATGGTGATTTTAGCCTCATTTCCCAAATGGAAAGTGAACTGTTGTTGTATAGAAGGACTGGGTGGCTTTGTTAATCTCTCTCAGGCGCTACATGTTACCTCAGTGACTAGTGCCGGGCATCCCTCTAGCCTGGCTGGCAGCTGGGCATCCTGAGCTGAGATGCTTGTGTGTGGTCTTTAGTCAAAGAAAAGAGACTGGCACACCTCCACCCTCCACAGTGGTCTTTTCAGTAAAGAAACAAAAAGCAGAAATTTCAGCACGTGTATTGGGGTTACTGTGACTTGACTGCATGTGTCCAATTAATATAGTTACAGACCCAAATTACAAATATGGTCTAGGTCTTGTGTATTGTGCTTGAAGCTTTTGTGAATATTAATCAAGTCCTTGACTGTCATGAGAAAATGATTCACAGTCCATTAATTTGTGTCCAGCTAGAGGAAAAAAACTTTACACTTACTACACTTATATTTACCACTAAACCACTTAACTGATATACAGGAATATGAATGTTTTGCAGCCAGCAGCTCTTCAGTGCCACAGGATTGCTTATAAAAATTGTTCTGCCTACTGACAGTTAAATTGTAGACATTTGAATTTAGCCTTTATCAGAGAAAAACCTAGTCCAGTTGTTCAGTAAACTGTATTCCAGTTTGTCTATGCTGTGTGTATGTGAAGGTTTGATATCAGATTTAGTAAAAGGGTATTAGATTTCAGAACTCATTTCCTTGATTTACCAGAGTTCAAAATTTATATTTATGCTGCACAATTAGTCTCCCTTCATGTGAATAATGTGTTGCTTATAAAAAACCTTGTCAGAGTTTGATTGCACAGTACTGATTGTTCAAAAGGAAGATGTATTTATAAAAGCTTAAATTTTGGGTCCAAACAGCAGGATCTTTCGGTTGAGCTGATGGGATAGATCACATAGTGAAGTATAGAAGGGATGAAAAGCAATGTGGCTTAACACAGTTGCTGGACTTCTGAGATCAGAAAAAGCAGCAAAATAAAAAGCTATTATGTCAAGGGAAGGTCAAAACTGGGGGAAAAGTTGCACAGATGTGCTTCTGTTTAACAATATACAGGAAGACAGCTGAAGGCTGGTTGTGCCCTATTCCTCCAAAAAGCAAGTAGCAGAATGGAAAAACTCCTGTTTATGTTGATCTTCAGAGCCAGTAGGAAGGGTGCTGCTCTTGTAAGTAAATAATTTCGCTACTTGGAAAGCAAAAGATAATTTATTGGAAGCTATTTAAATAATATAGAGATAACCCAAAATCAAAGCCTGCAAGGAGACCTTTCATTGCCCATAATATTTAAATGGGGAGTAGTACACTCAAAGACCTTTCATTGAATTCCACATCTCTGAGACTTTGGAAGATGGCAGTGTCCTTAAGTCCACTGTGTTTTTTCAGCTCCTTTCTGGTATTTGGAGATGTGGTTTGAGTGTTGAAGTGCACTTGAGTAGTCAGTGTTTAGAAAGTCCTAAAAGTAGGAAAAGCTTCCAGCTTATAGCTGACGCTCCCCCCAGAAAAGGAATTAATGAGACCCACACATTAAAATACATATGTATGTTCAAGTACAGCTAGTACATACTGGGAAGAGGAATCTCACCTTTTGTATTCATTCTCAACATCATTCTTTTTAAAACCAAAAATAGGAAATTATTTAATATGTTTCTTTTTTCGTGTGTATGAAATATGCACTGCATCAAAATGCATGTTAACGTGTGGGTCTATAGTGTTTAGTGTAGTGGTTTTGGTAGTACTTAGTTCGGAGCTATGGAGCTTTTCTTGAGGCCATTTATCTGGCCAGACCATGTTGTAGTCTGTATTCTGATGCAGTACATCAATAAAATGATATTTATAAACTGACGTTTTGTTCCCAACTCCAGGAGGAAGCCCTGAGGCGACAACGAGAGCAGGAAATTGCACTAAGGCGGCAGCGGGAGGAAGAGGAGCGGCAACAACAGGAGGAAGCACTTAGAAGATTGGAAGAGAGAAGAAGAGAAGAGGAAGAAAGACGACAGCGAGAGGAGATAATTCGTAAACAGGTGAAAAATGGCAAAAGGGACCTATGATATTTAGTTGTGGAGGATAACAGAACAAACAAGCTTTGACAGTTGTGTCCATGCCTGAGAGACCATCAGTTCTGATGTAAGAAAGCAAGGCTCGTAGACAATATCAAATAAATGAAAAATAGGTTCTTTATCTGTATCCTCATTTCAGAGGAAATACTTGGAATCCCATCTACCCTTTGGAAAAGAGATTTGTGTTGAGCGAGTGCTTTCCTTCATGTTTGAGCCTTAAGAATGGCTTTGCAGCATTCTATTTCTACTCCTTTCTTCAAAAGCAGGCAGAGTACAGTGCTAGAATAATATTTTGAGTTGTTGCTCTCTGAGCATTTCCTAGAAATTGTTATCTTTAATGTAATCAGAGGTCAGTTTTGCCTGTTTTTCTATACTTTGCCAATACTACACCCACTATCAACGTTTCAGCTTTTTTTCCTCCCTTTTCTTGTTTTACTGTTAATAGTTTTTCCTCTTGATCAGCTTTAAAAGTCCATTTTGGGCAACTTGAGCTTCCAGCCTCCTAATTGATGCTATCACAGTCCCTAAATCAAACTGATCTTGAAACATGATTAACTTCCAGGTCCATTTCAAAATTGCCAGCTATTATTTTGAAATTATTTTTCAGGGTCCTCCCTTACAAGACATTTGTCACCATTTCTATCCTGCCACACAGTCATAGGTCTAGAGAGGTGATTCTGCCTCTCTATTCTGCCCTTGTGAGGCTCCACCTGGAGTACTGTGTACAGTTCTGGGCTCCTCAGCATAAAAAAGATGTGGACCTCTTGGAGCGGGTCCAGAGGAGGGCCACAAAGATGATCAAAGGACTGGAGCACCTCCCATATGAGGACAGGCTGAAGGAATTGGGGTTGTTCAGCCTGGAGAAGAGAAGGCTTAGAGGCGACCATATAGCGGGCTTTCAGTACCTGAAAGGGGATTCTAAGGCAGAAGGAGAGAGACTTTTCTCCTGGTCTGATTGCAACAGGACACGGGGGAATGGCTACAAGCTGAAGGAGGGGAAATTTAGGCTGGAGATTAGAAGGGGGTTCTTTACCCAAAGGGTGGTGAGGCACTGGAAGAGGTTGCCCAGAGAGGTTGTGGAGGCCTCATCCCTGGCAGTGTTTAAGGCCAGGCTGGATGTGGCCCTGGATGACCTGGTCTAGTGCATGTGGTGCCTCTGCCCATGGCAGGGGGGTTGGAACTAGATGATCTCTAAGGTCCCTTCCAACCTGAGCCATTCTGTGATCTCCTTTGTTAGCAGAACCATTTTTTCCCTCTAGTAACTCTAACATCGAGTCACAACAGTAAGCGTCACTGTCTTGGTCATCTGTTTTCTTCTTTCATGTCAAAACCCCCTTTCCCTTTATTCCTGTCAAGTTTTATTCCACTGAAAGTGTAGTTCTTGACTAAGTAGTATAAGCAGATAGACTGAAAAGTGCATGACTCGTGCAAGGAAAGTGGTATGAAATTAGCTAGTCTGAACTAGGGAGATGTTGCACCCTTACGAGTTCCTTGGTGAAGCAATGGGAAATTTATATTTTTAGGGGATATTGACTATATTATTGGAATTTCTTGCCTGAGAAATATAAAGGTAAATGAACAATCTAAACAGCACAGATTACAGATACAAAGGTCTCTCTCTCTCCATTCTGTTAGAATGTCAATACCACTCAGCAGGCATAATGCAGATTTTCTAAGTCTTCTTAGACTTTACTCTTTATATCCTGGGAAGGAAGAGGAGGCTGCCAAGTGGGCACGTGAAGAGGAGGAAGCTCAGCGGCGACTTGAAGAAAGTCGACTACGCATGGAAGAAGAGGCAGCCAGACAACGTCTCGAAGAAGAAGAGCGAAAGCGCAAGGAGCTGGAACTCCAGCGCCAGAAAGAAATAATGAGACAGAGACAGCAGCAGCAGGAGGCTTTACGACGGCTGCAACAACAGCAGCAACAGCAGCAGCTTGCACAAATGAAGGTACCATATTTCCACTGTTCAGTTTCCTTCAGTTTGGTGTAGTAAGTAAAACCACAGCTGGAATAAAGAGCTAGACTAGCTTGAATAGAGCAGAGGTGGATGAGCTATCTGGAGGGGGAAGACGGTCAATAGGTGACTCTGAAAGCAATGGGAAAAACAAGAGGAAGATAAGTTAACAAACTAAAAAAGGGAAAGATTCAGTCATTAGAAGCATAGTGGAAGTGGATTTGCAGATGAGTACAGATGTTTACTCTGCTGCAGTGAGCAAGAGCCAATGCATAGCTTCTAAAGTTCCCTGAAGTTTTTTAAATCAATTGATTGCTCTTTATCAGGCAAAGATGCGTTATATTATTCTTGTCTTAGACACAGAGTGATTATGATACATCAGAAGGCAACTCAAAGAAATATAGTTTATACTTTTGCACTTTTTTTGTCATTAATTATGCTGTTTTATACTTTCCAGTGTTTTGGTGAACTTTAAAGGTGACCTTTGTTTTCCCCTGTATGGTGGGCTTAATACTAATTTTTCGTGATTGTACTTCAGCAATATTCTCTAAGATGTTTTGTAATTCCTAATGAATGTGGGTTTTGGCCCAGCTTCCTTCATCTTCAACATGGGGTCAACAATCAAATTCAGGAGCTTGTCAATCCCAGACCACACTGTCGTTAGCAGAAATCCAAAAATTAGAAGAAGAAAGAGAACGGCAGCTTCGAGAAGAGGTAAATACTAACAATAATGGGGTGCTGTTTGTTAAGAGTAGACTCTCTTAACAGCAACCATGTCTGCTTAACTGTTGATTAAGTTATTAGATGCAATGGTGAGGAATCTTTTCTGAAATAGCGTAACTCAGGTAAAATCCTGTCTTTCAGATATAGGTTCAATAAGTCCTCGTTTGAAGGCTTTTTTTAGCTTATTAAAATAAGTATCTGAAAGGAAGTAAGACTGTACTCTCTTAACCCTAGGAGTGTAATGTGTTTAAAAACCAATTTAAAATTCCTTCCCATCTATACTTGGATAAGTTTGCAGATATGCAGGGCAATTTAAGGGAGGGAAAAGAAAACCTCACAAGTGATGGTAGAAGAGAAGGTATTCCTCTAAGACCCCGGCTGCTTAGCTGGCTGCAGTCATCATTTGAGACATTTATTCTATCCTAGGCTAATAAATAATTTATATTTACTGGTTGCTTCATGCCTCCCTTTTTGGAAGAACTGTTTTGGCTCAAAAAAGAGTAGGTTAGCCCTATTATATCATCCAGAAGAGAATGAAATGATTTTGAAACCAGTTTCCCAGCTAGACTTTTGAATAATAATGGTCTCCTGAAAACATGGACAAGCACTTTTGTCTTTCATGCAACAGCAAAGGCGTCAGCAGCGTGAGATAATGAAAGCCCTCCAGCAACAGCAGCAGCAACAACAGCAAAAATTGTCAGGCTGGGGTAATGTCACCAAACCAACAGGCACCACCAAGTCACTGCTGGAGATACAGCAGGAAGAGGCAAGGCAGATGCAGAAACAGCAGCAACAGCAGCACCAGCAGCCAAACAGAGTCAGGAATACTACGGTACGTACGGTGTTTATCTAATCAGTACATGGAGGAAAAAACAGTACCTGGCAGTTCTCCATGTCTGTTCATCACTGTTCTGCCAGGTCTGATGCTAATAACCTCTTTGTGTTTCAACAGCACTCTAACCTGCACACCAGCATTGGGAATTCAGTGTGGGGCTCCCTAAACACTAATCCCAGCAACCAGTGGGCATCTGACCTAGTCAGTAGCATCTGGAGTAATGCTGATACCAAAAACTCAAACATGGGTTTTTGGGATGATGCAGTGAAGGAAGTGGGACCTCGTAACTCGACCAATAAAAACAAAAGCAATGCCAGCCTCAGGTAGGAATTGGGGAAGGAGTTTTTGCATAGAAAGGCTATCACTCCTGAGATGATCACTTAGCAGTTGTAACATCATCTTGTGTTTTCTTTGCTGTGTCACTCTAGATCTGTTTTGATGACAATAATAGTCACCATTCTCAATTTATTTTGTCATCTACTTAGAAAATTAGTTGGTTCTGTAACAGTGTTTACATCTTGTAAAGTAGTGAGTCTTATAACACTGCCCTGTTTAATGTACTGTTGATTAGTCTGGTAATTTATCATTTATACTGTGTGTGTTCTTTACCTCAGTAAATCTGTAGGTATTACAAGTAGACAAAACAAGAAGGTGGAAGAAGAGGAGAAGCTGTTGAAGTTGTTCCAGGGGGTTAATAAAGCCCAGGACGGATTCACTCAGTGGTGTGAACAGATGCTTCATGCACTCAACACAGCCAACAACTTAGATGGTAAGAGATGGTGGAGAGGAATGTACTGGTCCACTGTGAGAAACAATAACCGGTTTATTTCCTGACCAGATAGTTCTGAGGGAAAGTAATGACATCAAAGTAATTTTTTTAATGCAGAAAAATTATGGGATTAAATAGTGGTCTTAAGAACTGGCTGCATCATCTTCTCCATGGTTTTCATTGGACTAACTATAGCAAATCAGTGGGAACTGGAGACAGTTTTAAAGTCTGCCGCCCAGAGCTCTCCTGAGGATTTTTGGTGGTCATGGAAGCATTATCAGGCAGAGGGATGAGGATCCAGGTCATGTTAAGTGCAGGCTAAATTACCATATGCCCCTCTGCAAAGCATTTTTTTGTATGAAACTGGTTGGGTTTTCTACTAATTCTTCTCGAGGCCACATAGAGGAAGGCCCAGTCTGAGATCACAAACTGATACATTCTTGTACCAAAGCATTGCAGGCACCTTAGGAGTCGCTTGTTGGTCTCACATGGGATGTACTTACTGGCTGCCTCCAATGTCTGAGGAGAGGCTGTGGCCCTGCAGTGCTGTTGTGGGTCATATGTCCACAGTGAGCTTCCATGCTGCCACAGCTACTTGCTGCTACCAGGTGTCAGGCTGTTGTTCTGGTGTCTTCCTGACTTCTGATTTGCTCTGCCCTTTTCCTTGTTAAAATAAAACTCAGTGCAACAAAGTCTGAGTTGAAAAAGATGGTAAAGACAGCTTTGCACATGAGGTAGCTGTGAACTTCAGGTGCTTCTATGTTGGGTCAGTCGCTGTGTGGTGTGATCTCTTGTGTTTCAGCCAAAAAAGATACTGTGCTGATGACAGCTCTGCGAAGAGTATTTTTCATCTGGGCCTGGCATTAAATTGGAGCTTTAAAGCTGGCAGTGGCTAAGGCTGATGCTCTAACAGACCCTTAGGACTGTCAGTTTAGTTTTCCATCTTTCTTACCCTTGCTTTGACTGCAGAACAGATCAAGCAGTGCCTTGCAGGTCTGTAGGTAACTTGGAAGGCTGAGCTATTTGCCGTGACTGCTAGATTAGCAAATACTAGAAAGAGAAATTCAAAGTTTGTTTTTATAGCAAATTACCAGCATGCATTCCCTCATGGTCTGCCTTCTTCTTGCAGTTCCCACGTTTGTTTCTTTCCTGAAGGAAGTGGAGTCTCCCTATGAGGTCCATGATTACATCAGAGCCTATCTTGGAGATACTCCTGAGGCCAAGGAGTTTGCCAAGCAGTTTCTTGAGCGCCGTGCCAAACAGAAAGCCAGTCAGCAGAGGCAACAGCAGCAGCAACAGGTAAACCTTACTTGCTGCAATCCTTAGGAGTGCATAGAGACTGTATTTGAGTCTGAATAGTCTCCGTTTCTGCTGGTTTGTTAAGAGCATGAACAGGAATTCTACAGGTCATGTTAAATGTAGACAGTAATGCAGATTTCAGATCTTTACTGCAGAATCATGTTTCCTTTATAACTTAAGAGTTGAGGCCAACTGTAGATCAAATAGTATCTTAGCATGCTGATCCAGGATATGCTTTAGAAAGATGAGGTCAATGTGTTGTATTGATGCATCAGTGGGTAGTGCTGCCAGACATGATGTAGAAAGTGGTTTAGGCACTTTGCATGTTTTTGAGAGAAATAAACCAAACTTTTAAGTGCACTGTGTAACCTTCTACTTCTTTGTTTTCTAGGATTCAGTGTGGGGGATGAACCACAGTTCGCTACATTCGGTCTTTCAGACCAATCAGAGCAACAACCAGCAATCCAATTTTGAGGCTGTACAGAGTGGGAAGAAAAAGAAGAAACAGAAAATGGTTCGCGCAGATCCCAGCTTGTTAGGTCAGGTTTAAGTTTTAGAAATCAGTGTTTCATCTGGGAAAAATTATTTTTTTTTCTTGTAGAATTCTTGTTAATCTTAAATGGGGAATATTGAATTTGAGCAGAAAAAAGTAGTTGTTGAAGCCTCTGTATCATTTGTTTCAGTATTGTTATTTAATGATTTTAAAAATTCTATATCAAATTCATGGAAAACTTTTGCTGAACTTTTCTGTGTGAAGAGGCCTCTTCAATACTTTGGTTATTACCTGGAAACATTGAAGTAGTTCACAGATGACAGTTAAAAGACACAGATGCCTTTTTTCTCTCTTGAGTTATCTATTCGTGTTTTACTAAATTAATGCTCATTCATGCTTGTAAGAAAAGCACCTTTTCTGTTTTGTCATGAGGAACAGCTTCTTGAGGCTTGCTTTTATTCCTTCCTACATTTTTACATGAGCAAACCACACTGCTCAGAAAAGGTGGCAAAGATCTTATGAAATAACAAGTCAAAAAGTATGCATGATTTTTCCTGTGGAGGCAGTGGAGATGATGACATCATTAATTTTTATGTGAGGACAGTAGTTAACCAGCCCCTATAGCACTGATGGAAAGGTTTCTTTAAAGTGGTCTTTGAGGGCATCATGTAAGTACACGAGTAGTGAGCACCATAGGATGTAGTGCATAGCTGTAGTACTCTTGTAGAATAAATACGTTTGTGTTTGTGGAGTGAGATAAGAGGAAGTAGGGCACCACACTGGGCCAGTGTTTGTTGTGCTGGTGCTGTTTAGCAGATGTTCCTGTGAAGCAGCCTGGTGTTAACCACTGGGAAGTCACTGCTGTTTTTTGGAGGTTCTAACAGAGGCCTGCCTTTGTTTTTTATCTTTCCTTTCATTCTCAACAAAGTCAATACTCCTCAACTAAATCAATGATTTCTGCATTGAAGTGTAGTGAACTCCTCAGTGGAGTCCTGATTTATGCCAGTCCAGTGAATTTGGTCTTGGTATTCATTTGAACAGTTTAAAAACTTGCTGCTGTAATGTGAAGAAGAAATCACTGAATTCAGTTAAGAAGCTGCAACTGTGAGAGAAGTCACACAGCAGCTTCTTAAAACCAATTCCAAAACCTTTTAGGTAACATACTGCCACGAGAGGGAGCCAGAACAATTTTCTTAAGCATACTGAACAGAGCACTTCTTAATCTGTTGGAGATGACGATTGTGAAAAGCTGTCTGTTTTCTAGCACAGAGCTAACCTACATAGCAGTCTCAAGATAATGAAATGCCAGGTTTGTGTTTTGTAGCCTTACACAGGAAAACTTTTTCCTTTTTCTCTTACTCCATGTGGGAGTGGTACTGCCATAAAAATTGGATTTCAGTAGGAAAGTAGCATATCATAAATTGGATTCTTTTTCCTTGCATAAAATGTTCCTGGTTTTTCTCACACTTTTGTCATGTGCATCATGTCCTCAGCGCTTAAGGGTTGAAGACTAGATAGAAGCTTAGGTGCATCCAAAGCCATCTGCATAGCCCTAAATAACTTTGTACTTTTTCATGTTGCACTTCTGAGANGCTTAGGTGCATCCAAAGCCATCTGCATAGCCCTAAATTTTAAAAGAGTTTAAAAAAAAGTTTGAAAAGGCACAAAAATACATGGAATTGCCACTAGATTTCATAGGTACATGTGTTAAGACTTTAAAGTAACAGGTAGAATTGCTCACACCCCCTGAAGTGTTGAGCATGATTCCACACTTGGATTCTGAGTTCACAAAATGTATATTTCTGCCTCTTCAACTACGTCAGTACAGTGCTGAGAGGCACTTCCAAGTACCAATTGACTCAGACATGCTCCTTTCCAAGATGTTGCTGAGCCACATTGCCACTGTGCCTAGTTAAGCCTCATGCTAGCTCTGCAGATGACATCTTTCAAATGAAAGTTGAAACCAGTCGTCTTCTGATCTTATTTCTAAAGACCAAGTGATGCATGCCTAAATAAAACTCAGAGGGCTGGAGCACCTTTCCTATGAAGAAAGGCTGAGGGAGTTGGGGTTGTTCAGCCTGGAAAAAAGAAGGTTCTTGGGAGGCCTTATTTTGGCCTTTCAGTACTTAAAGTGACTTATAAGAAAGATGGGGCCTGTTGTGACAGAACAAGGGGTAATGGTTTTAAACGAAAAGAGGGTAGATTTAGACTAGATAGAAGGAAGAATTTTTTTATGCTGAGGGTGGTGAAATACTGGCACAGGTTGTCCAGAGAGGTGGTAGATGCCTCATCCCTGGAAACATTCAAGGTGAGGTTGGATGGGGCTCTGAGCAACCTGATCTAATTGAAGATGTCCCTGCTCACTGCGTGAGGGCTGGAGTAGATGACCTTTAAAGGTCCCTTCTAACCTAAACTCTTCCATGATACTAGAAATATACAAATGATTACCTTTTGATTTATTAAGAAAAAACAAAAACAAACAAACAAACAAACCCACAAAAAACAAACCACCAAAACCCAAAAACACCCCCACTCCAGTTTGGCTAATTATATCTCTAACCTTGCTTAATTTCCCACTGAGGTTTTGTTTGACATGTGTAATTTGCTTTATTTTACACATGCTACTGCATGCAACAGATGTATCGTATCAGTTATAATATACCAGATCCAGCTTTGTAATACAAGTTGTTTTTGGTTTACAGGGTTTTCAGTGAATGCCTCATCAGAGCGGCTTAATATGGGAGAAATAGAGACTTTGGAAGACTACTGAGCATGTGCAAACCAACTGGCTTTTCCTGCATCTGTTAACCATGGATTCTCCATTTTGGACACAGTACTCTCCACCATGCATTCTTCTTCACCTCGCAGTGGATCACAGATTGAATCATCTCAGGCTGCTTCCTCTAGCCCCAGCAAACCCTTTCTGCCCAGGACTTCACAGGCATTGTTCCTGCTGTCAGCCTAGAGTCGAGTGGACTTTGTTCAGAGTCCTGGGAGGGTGGGAGATAGGATTCGTTCGCAACAAGGCTGATTCGGGCAGCAAGCTTTCACTGTGCTGTGATTTCTCCTGCTGACATACCTGGAAAAAAAAAAAAATCAATTGGGCTTCTGCAAACCATTGCTTCCCTCTCCTGGTTACTCTTACCACATCCAACACATGCAGTCATGGAGAGAGTGAGTTTGTGGTTAACAGATGTTGGTCAAAACCAAAACGCCACACAGATACTGACTTCCGCGCTCCGTCAGGGCAAGAGGTGCTCTTCCAGGCCAGGAGTTGCATTCATAAGCTAACCTTAGAACTGGCAACAGCCGGAGAGGGGCGGTGGCGGGCACAGTATAGCTTGGGTTGGTTTGAAGTTGCACACCCACTGCCAGCCCTTCTCAGCACATTGTTTTCAGAGGGAAAGCTCGAGCCTGTCTTCATTAGGTGGTGATGCTGAAGCTGATGGAGTTCCCCATCGGCATACTCCAGCCTTCCTGGACAAGTGGGGACTTCTGCTCTGGGGAAAAAAGCGGAGTGGCGTTTCTTCTTTCAAGTTGAGTTTATCCCTTAAATACTACCTTTGGAGGATTAAGACCAATTTATTTTTGAGCTCCTTTCCTGCAAATTTGTCTCGTTTAAGAGACAGTAGGATATTTACCATGTGGATCTTTAGTCTTTGGTGAGAGCGAACACTGGCTTTCAGATACATATCCCAGCAGTCCTAGCTGGTTGTCGTTTCAAGCATTGCCTGGGTTAGTGAGCAGAGGTGCCCTTTTGTCATGAGGAGAGACTGTGGAGGGCGAAGCTATGTGCAATGATGGCCCTGCTTATCTTCTACACCTTAAAGTACTTCACACACCTTCACTGGGATCCGTAATCTTTAAGAATTTATGGAATCATAACCACCTTCTCTCACGGAAAAATTAGCGCCACCTTCCCTTCTCCACACACCACAAAAGGAAGAAAACGAAAACTGCCAAATGCACTTAGGTTCAACCCCCTGGTCCCATCTCCCATCCCCAGAGAGTTATAACCTACGAAGGGAGAGACGCTACGGTTTTGGTGGAATGGTATAAGGGTGTCTGTTGTTCTGTCATCACTGCCTAAAGAAAACAGTTCGAGTTGTTCAAGAGCAGTTAGGCTTTGGATTTTGTTTCATTTGGTTTATTCATTTTTTGGGGTCACCTCCTCCTCCTCCTTCTCTTCCTCCTCTCTATTCCCTCTGCCCCCAAACATGTACAGTAACTATACAGAGACTGCTGCAGACTTGTATATAGTTTTTGGATCCAATAGCATGGAGAGACTTGGAACTGTTGCAAATCTGGTCTCCCTGTCTCCTTTGCTTTGTAAATTCATAAAAGGGGGAAGAGGGGTAGTTAAAATGTTTACAAAACTTTAAACTCCCTCTGAACTTTTGCCAGTGGGGCGGGGGGGGAAGAGAGAACTTAAATAAAACCTGGTTGTATTATATCTGAGAGAAAACTTTCTGCTTGCTTTTGTCAAAGCTGAGTTCTGAGATAATTCCTGGTGCTAAAACTTACCCAAAACTCGACTCCTATCAGTTTTCATCAAGAAACAACAAGCAAATACACAGGATGTGGAACAACAACTGCTGCTTTATTTCTTCCCTGGTGAAGAATACCGGTGGGTTTTTTCTACTTGATAATTTCAGAGTTCAAATAAACATCAGTAAGTTGAGATTGGAAAATTCTGACAAGAAAGCTTTATTCCCCACCCCTTGTACAGAAACACATGCATTCACGCTCATGTTGTTTATGCAGGGAGAGATCAAGCCACAGCTGGTTTTCTATTAATACAAACACTTGGCCATGAAGCCCTATTTTGCCTGTTGGTAACCACCCCACCCATTCTAACTCTCTTTGCTGAATGAGACGTTTTATTTCTCCCCTCAGTGTAAAATCCACATAGACACCTTGTAGGCTTCACTTTTTAGACAAGGTATTATTTTCCTTTTTTTCTACTTGCTGCTTGTTTTTGTATGGAAAATCCCAGTGGAAGTTAATGATAAATGCACGTGACCACTAAGAATACAAAGTCAGATGGCTAGGACTAACTTACACAGCGGCGTTGCATTATGCTTAGGTGGTGTCTGAGAGAACAGTACATGTTTAGGCTGACAATTTGACTTTGGTTTAGTAATTTTATTTTATTTTTTTTTTTAGTATATAAGGTGTCTGGTTCATAAGTATTTTCTGATTTATAATGGTATCTTTTAACTTCCACAAGCCGATTTTGGGCTACCCTATACTGTGTAACAAATAAGCAAAGGCCTGTAAATTTCCAGCTCAGCTGCAGAGCAGAAAAGGAATGTTTCATTAACAGCTAAATGAAAATGCAGAAATGCAAGCAGGGAAAATGTGCAATAATTTGTAGTACCACAAGGACCTTGCTTGGCTTCTGAGAGTTTGTAGATAATGGACCAGTGGGGAAGATCTCGTTCTTAATATTTTAACATTCTGTCTTCTGTATGTAGTACAAAGGTAAGATGCTAGTTTGTTCAGATTGTATGCTCAGGTGACTGCCCTGTCACCTTCTGTGACAAACGGAGCCTGTGACAAACCTGCTTCCTATGGTAAAGATCATTTGGATCAGTAGGAATGGGAAGAAATGGAGCTACAGCTTTCTGTCTGCTGCTAGGTGTATGTTTATGCACTTACAGCTCCCTTTCAGACAGGATGTGAACCTGGAAAGCTAATGGGGCTTTTATCCAAGCTTGATAGATGGTACTAAATTTGATGCTAGAGATGCCTGAGGTTTCTCTTGAGCATGTTTTATCTAAGTTACTTCCTAACTTCTCATTTCTCTACAAGGACAGTGCTCAGTCCTCTTTGTTTTTCCCGCTTCCCCTTACAGCCAGGCACTGTAACCAAAGAACTGCAGCAAGCAGAATGATTTAAAAGGACACCTGAACTGGCTGCCTGTCAGAGAAAGCCAAAAAGCAGAGATCTCTTAACAGAAGAATCTGAAATTTAAAAGAAAACTACTTATATAATATTTTCAGAGCATGAAGAACTGGTATTGGGGGTGGTTATGTACTTTATTACATCTTTTTCTGAATGAAAACCATGAAGTATTTCATCCTTATGTCAACTTAAAAAAATCCTAATGAAATTCTGTCCTGCCTTTTTATACTTCCTTTCCCAAGTCTCTCTTGGTATAAATGTGATTTTGAAACAAACTTCAGTTTTCTCAGAGCACTGTGAACTTTTCACAAGACAGCTTGGAGGGGAGGGACAGAATGGCAGAGGGTTGCAGGAGGTGGTAGCGTCTGTGCCATTCAGATCCAAGGAGGATGCTGCCCTTGCCTGACAAAGGTGGCTGTCCTGGAAGCCTTACCAGATTTTAACAGGCAGCTCTGCCAGCAGAGACCACACACAACTGCTCCTCATCAACCTCTGTAAGTATTATACCCAGAAAATGAGGATGCTATGGAATGTTGTTTCAGAGCGTTTTAGCCTCAAAATAGTGTGGCCCTTGTTCTTTCCTGTGCCCACCCTGGAAGGACCACTGCTGCCCTGCACACTGAGGAGAGACCAAATCCCTTGAGCAGTCTGCTTGGTTTTGGGGTTAGCTACCCCAATGTCTCCTGTGTTTTTTCCCGTGCTGTGAGATGGCCAGCCAGAATGAAGGGTTCCAGGAGCATCCTCATATCCTCTGGGAAGGGCTGACCAACAAGTGCTCATGTGTGCACTGGCCTGGCAGAGTGATGAATGCCTAAGGACTCAGCTGCCTATGGGGTTTTAGGCACAAATTTCAGAGGGTGGAGCTGCCTTAAGCAGGAGGTGTGCTCTAGAAGTCAGAGAGTGAGTCTCTGCTGGGCTTTATACTCTCCATTCACTTGCTGTTGTGAAAGAAATTTTAATTTTTGACCTGACTAAACAATTTTTATTATACTAGTGAAATTTCCAAGTTTTTTCATACTTCAAAGAGTTTTAAGAATTTCTGCTGATACTTCTCCTGAGGGAAGCCATGTCCTACCACAGACTCCTTTGCCTGGACCTGATAATGCTGTGTGGCATCCTGGTCCCTGCTGCGCTGACAGGTAAGGAGCTTTGTTTGCATCCAAAAGCATAGGAAATCTTTTACTAACCTGCCTCTGTCTCATTGCATACTTCTCCCTCTCCTAAAAACGTCCTTAAGTACTTACTGAGTTGTAATTGATTAATGGAAACAAGCTTTGGAATTGGTAGCTGATGGTGACTGAGAATGTGCTCTCCATCCTGAGACCAAGTTTCTGTTGGGGAAAATGGGGAAGATCTTGTGTAATTTTTCTTAAGCAGAACAGCAGTAGCACCTACATGAGCGTTAGTGGCAATAGATCAGTAGACAAGTCAGTCAACAGGAGGTGTAGTGCTCTCAGCAGCTGTTGGGACAGTCTTATCTGGCAGCTTTTTATGACAGGAAGAAGTTATAATTGTGAAAAGAAACATTTCTCTCTGGCTAAAGCATATGTTTTCTCGTTCTTTCTATGCTTTCTGCTGCAGCAGAGCACTTCACTTAAGCTACTTAAGGAGCTACTCTTAAGTAGAAATATGAAAGTGTCTGAAAATCTTAAGGTCAGTCAAAAGCTGAGGTGTGCATCTGCATGGAGTTTATCTAGAGCTGGATGTACTGAGGTGAGCAGCAGTGCTGGGAAGGTGCATGGCTCTCTCTGACTTGAGTTCAGCAAGAATGTGGGAATAGGAGTAAGTGAGACACCTATTCTGTGAGGTGCTATTTGTTCAGGAGCTGGTAAGCTATTTCAGCATTACCTGCTCCTTACTTTAGCACAGCTGTGCTGGCTGAGGGGAACTGAGAGCACAGTCAGCTTTGGAGGCTGGCTGGTCTGAGGGGGGCTTTTACAAGTGGTGGAAAACTGGCTTCCAAGACAACGCCATGGATGGGCTCTGAGTGTAAGAATGGAAGGAAAGTCCTATGGGCAACTTTGTTCCTCAAAGCCTCTTTCCTAAAGTGGAGTGGAGGCTGAAGGGATGGTTCAGGCCAAGAGAACAGGCAAGAGCACAACACTCGTTTTCCTTGTTATCCTTCCTTCCAAGACCTGGAGCAAGGCTAGATTACAGTTCCCTCAGTTTGTTCTGAGCAAGTTGCCTAGCAGGGAGATCCTGACAAGACATCTAGCAGATGAAATTATTTATTTTTAAAGGAGCTTTTATGTGGACAGGAAAATTTATTACTGCACCTAGTTGGAACATCTCTGGGTATAACAACAGAATTACTGTAGCTGGTATTTCCCCTAGAGATTCTCCCCTTGCAGGACACCTTCTTGCTGGGAATCACAGAATCACAGAATGTTAGGAGTTGGAAGGGACCTTGAAAGATCATCTAGTCCAAGCCCCCTGCCACAGCAGGATGCCTTTAAAGTAATTGAGAATTTTTTGTATAGTGGAACATTAATCACTTAAGCACAGTTTCAGTTTGTAGCTTGCTCATGCTCCCAGAAGCAGTGGGAGTGCTCTTCCCCAAAGCCAGGTAAGGCCTTTTCTTTAACACAGCAGAAATGAATTCATTTCTAGTGAAAATTTAATCTGCTTCCTCTCTGAGCTAGAATTCCTTTTATGCTATTGTAAGTTTCCAACATTGGGTGCATTATTTGCTCTGCCCTCTGCCTTGTGTGCTTTCCTGTGTCCTTGCTCTCATCTCATCATTGCAGATGTGGTTTGTACCTGTCACTGCCTCCCTGTGTCACTTTGCTCCAAGTTCATTTGATTCCTTTACTGGGTGAGTCACACTTATGCAGTGAGGCCAACAGCTCTTGAAGAGCTTTGTACTGGTGAATGCAGGTATAGGAGAGACTCCATGCTTTTTCTGTGGCATTTTAGAGGCTGGAGGTCTCTAAGAAATTTGTTCTCTGCACCTCAAAGGAGGACATGAAGGAACCAGCCTGTATGGAAAGCCAACCCTGGAGCAGAACAATTTTCCACTGCATTAGGAAAGGAGAATTACCCACCCTCAGTACAGGGGCTTTTAGTGCACAGTGGAATTTTTTTATGATTTTCACTCCATTAGAAGAGGAAATTTCCTGCCTTGTGCAGACAAAGAAGGGAAGGACACACAGACAGCCCTCTGGTCTCTGTGCATACACATGCAGCCCTGCCTTTCTGTAAACAAGTTTATTTAACATTCATCAGAACCGCAGCGCTCCATGTTGCTCCACACTTGCACATCACAGGCTGCCCTTTGTGCTCCATATGAAGGCCTCTTTTCATCCCTGCCCTGGCCCTGTGCCCACTGTGGCTACCTGGGGCTGGACAACACATTGCTGGCGTTGGAGTTCACCCAGCCCCTGCCCTCCCATCTCAGTACCTCATACCAAAGCCTTCCATGGTGGACAGAAGCAGAGTCTGCCTCAGAGAGGGCTGTGGCTGATGCTAGCCATGCAGATCCAGGGTCTGGAACGAGTCTTCTCTTCCTTGTTGGGTTTAGTTTTATCACAGTGGGGACTCAAAGCTACCTAGTACCAAAAGACTCAGGCAAGTGCTCAGGAGTTCAACGAAGACACGAAGGATCTCGTTGGCAACTAAAGTTCCCATCTGGGTGTTGTGGTCAGAGTACTTTTGGGGTACTGGTGGATTGTGTACATTGATCTGGGTTCTTGCCCAGCCAGTCTGGTTTCCTGGTCAGGGCTCTGCAACTGGAGAAATCATTAATTTCTCCTCCAAGTTACTGAGCTCTCTCCAATATCCCGTTTGTCAAATACAGGGAAAGAACTGACTAAGTCTGTAACCCTTTTTGCCCAGATCTTCTAGGTGCAAAAGAAACAGAGCCAGTTCAAGGAATTTTTGCATGCCCAAGTCTTCTCCACTTCTGCTTCCACAGACCCAAGTGGCACATAGGCCTAGAGCACAGGAGGATTGTGAAGGGTTGCTTTTATTTTTATTCCTGTTAGCAAAACCAGTTTCAATTCATATAATGGATTCAGAGCTCCAAGTGAAGTAGAAGTTAGTAAAAAGCCTTTGCAAGACCTTAGCTTCTTAATCATGTGTGTGTATTTGGTGTCTGAACTCTGATGTGGACTCCTGTGGGCTTTCTTGTTTTGAGCTCATTTGGAAATACCTTATACTGCCATAGCACAGCAGAATATGTATGGGGAAAAAAACAGCAGAGCAGTAGATGTTGTGCTAAAGGAAAGCAGACAGGAAAAGACCTTGTCTGAGGACATCTTCCTGTAGCAACTCATGTGTCTTTGTTCTCCATTACTCAGGAGAATTAAAGATTATTAGGAAGCTCTTAAAAATACTAAAATGTGAGAAGCAGTTAATAGGTTTTGTCAAGCAAATTTCTTCAAAAGATGTGGCTGTTGCAGTGGGTCTGCTCAGACCTACAGCAGGTCTTTGTAGACCATTACTGAACCAACATTCCATGTAAATTATTGATGCTTGTACCAGCTACCAAGTAAGGGTGCTGGGTCAGAGGTGGAGACTGTGCTCCCAAAACCAGCAAGTAACCTTTTTCCCTCTCCTTGTAATGGGTGCAATGTGAAGACACAAAAACTTGTGGAATAAAAGGCCTCAAATTCTGATAAGGATGTGGGCAGTCAAGTTGGATGCCATCAACTTGACCTGTTAACTATTATGACTGAAAAAACAGTGTGCAGTGGGTGCCATTGCCTCTTTCCCAGGACCACTGAACACCTGTGTTCTCTTGAGGCACTCACTTCTGTCACTGTAAGCACAAACTTGTCACCCAGTGAAGGAAGAAAGTCTCATTGTCATCTCCTAGTGACAGGCTGTGGGGATGATGAGATGCTGAAACAAACTTGTGCAAGGAAGAATATTAGTCAGTGGTGAATGATCCTTATTTCCCTGAAATAAGTCCATTTGTAGTGTCAAGGTACAGGAAAGAAGAGGTGCCATCCTCCACCTGGCCTGGTGCAAAACACTGAAGTACTTGAATCCATTTTTTCTGGGTTCCATCTTTGCCCTGTAAGACCTCAATAACTGAGATAATTCCATGTCTTTCTCTTGCTGTTTTTCACCAAGTGGATTTCACTGGTAGTCTGTGGAGCAACAGTGGCCCTCAGTCTGTGCATTAATGCTGAGGGAGAGCTTGCTTGTGCCTTGAGGCCAAGGTGTCTCAGTCTTCAGAGCACCTGGCACAGAGGCACAGCATCTCAGCAGCAGTGGGGTTACCCATGTGCATCGACAGCCTGGTGGCACCCCTGTGTGCCCACCTGATGCCCATACCATGTTGCTGTGGAGCAAGCAAACCACATGAGTGCACCAGGTGGATTTTCCTTGAGATCAGACAGCTCCTAAGACTGATGCCAGCACAGCTAATGCATGGCTCATCTAGATCTTAAATATCTGGATCTTGTGATGGATGATGTGTTTTAAGTGTGCTTCTTGTTAGTGTTTTACTTCTACAAAGTTCTTGGGTGAACAGAAAACCATGTGCTACCTTGCCTTTGGTTTCCAACCCTCGATTGCACCCCCTCACTTGACATTGCAACATGTTTGGGTCTTTTGCATAAGTCAAAAATGCTGTGCCCTGCCCTAAGGCTGTGGAGGTCCTCTGTAACTTGTCCTTTCCCTGTTAAAGGCTGCTTCTGGGTCTGAGCTGTCACTTCAGAGGCATTTGTTCAGGCACACAGACCATGTCTTCCTTATCAGAGTCAGGCTGACAATAACCATGCTGGTGCACAGGCCTTGCTGCTCTGCTGTTGCTTCTCTTGTAGATCATATTTAGAGTCCTGGTCTCCTGCTTGTGCACAGAGAAACTGAGTACTCACAGGAGGGACAGGGACTTGCAGTGGTCACACAATGTCAGCAGCAGAGCAGAATACTGAACTTACTGAATCACATCTCACACCTGTGCTTAGAGCTTGTCCAGTCAGAGTGTATCCAACAGGTGACTGGAAGAGACCCTAATGTCTCATTTGGAAACATGCAAGGCATTGGGGAGAGGGGGGTGGGAGGGAGGAGAGGAGTGTGTCCTAACACACACTCTCTCCTTCACTCTTAGCTTTCATGGTTTTACCAAAGGACTGAAATGGGACTGCAGCATTTGATGCTGCTCCATTAGAGTTCTGCTTCTCTTGGCCAGCAGCAGCGTGGATGATGCTCCCTGGGGCTGTCAGGGTACTGTGGAAGGGGAGCAGGTGTAACTTCTCTGGTTGTTAAAGAAACTCACTGGATGTATGGGGGTAGTTGGATGGGTGGTTGGTCTTCTTAAGCAGACAGGAATGTAGGCATGTGAGAACACAAGATGTTATTTTAGGAGGAAAAGTCAAAGGTGAGCCTTGGAAAGAAAAGTGCTGGTTACAAGCCAGCTTTCTCCCAGGCTGCAGCAGTTGCTCTGGAGAGACCTGCCTGCTGGCAGCTTTCTCTGGGGACAGTTCTTGTGTTTGGCTTTGTGTACCCTCACCCCTGTGCCTGCTGCAGGGCTCTCAGCAGCTGCTCTAGCAGCCTTGAGGTGCAGGAACTGAAGAGGAGACCCAGCAGTAAGCCCTGGCCCTTGGTGATGTTCAGATGCAAGTATTTCACTTTATGCATGCACATGACTCTGTTGCTGCTTTGGAGGTGACAACTCCTGTTGGTGAGGCACTAGACCCAACCAAAAGGAATTGTGTTTCTCTTAGTTGAAGAGCTGTTAAGGTGAAACCACAAGGACACAGGACAGAAAATGCATGTTTAGCCCATTCTGCCTTTTCTGTAAGAGTGAACTGAAAGCTTGTTTTGATCAGGTGAGGGAGATTAACAAAATACATATCCAGAAGCCATCCAAGACTCTATCCAGATCTTAACAAAAAAAATCACTGAGATTGTAAACAAATTAGTTTTCTCTTGACTTGGCTATCAAAAATAAACTCTGAGCCCTGCTTGGAGAGCTGCAATGAATTTTTCAGGAATTTGATGTACTGGGGGCAGGAGAGACTTTCTGTGACTTGTGGGCCTGGTTAGAAAAAGAGCCTTGGCACTACAGTTGGAAGGAATAGTGCTCCCTTCTCATCATTTTGAGGACAGGGAGTTGAGATGAACCTGTCCAGGTCCTGCAGCCTGCCTGGAGAATGTCTGCATCTGTTATATGTCACTGGGCCTAATGCCTTTTCCCCTGGTCAGATGTGAGGGGTACACCCAGTTCTTCTGGCTTTGGAGAGAAACATTTTCTTAGGAAGTGCAACAATGATGTCCTTCCAGCATGCTGTTCTCTGAAAATGGCTGCAGTGTTGGTGCTAGCCCTGGTGATGTGGGTTAGGTCAGGAAGGTGGTAGCTGGTGTGTAGCTCTTCTGTGTGTAGTTCCTCCACTTGAAAACACAGCCTAAAGCTGGGACTTCAAAAGTATTGTATACATTTGGTATGTACCTAAACCAAGAGCTTCCTAATGCCACTGTAGCTAACTAAATAGCCCCAGCTCTGCTTGGTTCCTTTCCTTTTTTTTTTTTTTAAACTACATTTAAATTAAAATTCTGTATTTACTCCTGATCTGTCCTTTGGTAGCTAAACCACAGGATTTATAGAAGTCAAGTCCACTGGAAATGGACCTCCTGGAAGAGCCACTGGTTGGGATGAGAACCTCCAGCTATGCTGATTGGTTTCATAGAAAGGGTACCCACTGCAAAGGGCTCAGGAGCTTCTGTGGAGCCCTCATGGAGCACAAAACCCTAGTGTGCTTGTACTGGGGACACAAGATGCCACCTTTGATGCAGTGAGCACAGATGTACCAAGCATGTGAGGATGTGGTATCCACTGCTGCTTGCATCTTCTCCCCCAGATGGGTCAACCAGCAAGAGTATGCTGGTGTTGCTGCCTGGCTTTACTGGCACAGGCCTCACACTGGGGGCTTGTTTTTCTCTGTATTTTTTTCTGTTGCTGCTTGTTGGGCCAGAGTTAAACCTGGTAGCTGTCTTGCTGAAAATCCTGTAGCTCTTATGACTGTAGAAAGGACTTTCCAGGTCTTTCTAGAACCCTGTCATGTTCCTGAGTCTGTAGGCAACCTTGAATATCTTTGGGGACAGTGGGAACTACTCTTTGACGTGAGCTCTGTGGCAAGTCCTATCAGTGGGTTTGTACAGGCAGCAAAGGTGAGTGTTTTGGCATTGGTCCTCCTGTTCCTTTTGATGCAGGGCTCCTACAAGAGAGCAAAGTGTGGTGGAGTCCATTAGTGCAGATTCTTCAGCTCACTCTCCTCTCACAAAGTTGCCAGCTGCCTGCCCAGAGGCAAGGAATGCTGACACTGCCAAGACGCTGCCGCCAGTCTTGCTGGGCCAGGGAGAGCCTGGGACAAGTCTTTGAGTGCCCTTAGTACAACGAGAAACACCATGCAAGAGCTGAGGTGCTTGGGGACACCTCTGTGCTTTGCCCCAGGGAGCCCAGGCTGCTTGCTCTGGCTCCCCTGATGCACTTTTTCCCAGCCCTCATAACCGTTGAGTCAGTTCAGGTGGGCTATGGTGCTGGATATTGTTCATGTATCATGTTCCCCTTCCTTCTTCCCCCACCTCCCCCCCCATTTTTTTTCCCATCCCAGTGCAACATTCCCAGTGGTTTCAGCAGGGAGCTGTGGAATGTCTCCTGCTCTTTCTGGGGCCCACCTGAACAAGCCATGCATTGACAGGGAGTGCTCAGCTCAACCACATGCAGACAGGGAGGGCTCTCTGGTTGGGTCTCTGACCCCACAGCAGGAAGAAATAACAGGAGGTGAATGGTAACATCAGAGTCCGGCTTGGCTGTCATCTCCCCAGCATGGCATGGAGGTGGGTCAGAGGGGAGTTGAGGCACTGGGGCTCCGATAAAGGGGAGCAGAGTCCTCTCGCAGCCTACACTGTGGAGGCTGTTGGTGCAGGACAGAAAGGCCCCAAGATGCTGTGAATTAGGCCAGTGCAGGTGGCTGGGCAGCGTCTGCCTGTTGCAGGAATGTGACAGCCTCTCCCAGCCCAGTCCTGTGGGCTTCCCCAAGCAAACTGACTGTGGATGTTCATGCGGGGCCTATTTGTGCATGAGCAGAGGTCACACAGTCTCAACCTGCTGTCCCATATGTGCTATATCTATACAAAAGCCTGAGGCAGTTTGGTCTCACCTTGGGGCACAAGCATTGCCTTCAGCTGCTCTTGGTATAGGTGTTCTGCAGAGGTAGCACCCTCCCAGACAAAGACTCCGCCCCACTGGCTTCCGAAGCCCTCAGGTCACTCTCAATTCACTGTGGGGCACTCGGCAAGCATCTGGAGCCCAGGAACCTGCTGTCCTGTGGCTGTTGTGAGCTGCTGCTGTCACTAGCAAGTTGGCTGTGATTGACTGTGGGTGCTTGTCTCCTAGCAGAGTACCTGCAGGGCCCGGTCCCCACCCTGTGGAACGAGCCACCCGAGCTACCCTCTGGAGCTGGCCCCTTCGATGCTGCCACCACCACAACCCGACTCTCAGATGCCAGCGCCTTCCCCCCATACACCTCTGAGCTGGAGCCTGAGGACACCACCCATCTGCACCGGCTGGATGCGGGAGATGGTATGTGGCTGCACAGCGGGTTGCCTGCAGGTCACTCCCACAGAGGCTTGGGATGTCCTTTCTGTGGGTTTGGTTTTTTTATGGGCCTGTCATCTCCCATGGGGTGTTTGAGCCACTAGAGGTGACCTTTCCCTAGCCGCAGTGTTAGAGAAAGAAGGCCACACCTCAGCTGCGTGGGGACATGGGAATAGGGCCACCATGCTCAGTGCAGGGAGCTCTGGGGCTGGAGTGTGGCCCAATGAGTGGGAACATGCTGTGTGTGAGGGTGATCCCAATAGCCCTGCCTATTTAGGACCTACTGGCTCTGCTGACCTCAAGCCACCTTGTTCTCTGTCTCTGCAGGCTCACTGGGGCCCGGAGCCATTGGTGCCATTGTCATTGCCTCCCTGCTGGGTACAGCTGTGCTTGTGGCCTTGGTCGTCATCACACTGAGAAAGTTCTCAGCCTCCTAAACTCAATAAAAGATTTTTCTGTAACACAACTAGCCTGTCTCCTGCCCTCAACTCCTCCTGCTCCCCATGTGCCTGAGGCATCCTGGGGAGAAATGCTGCTGCAGGTGTGGCAAAGAGTGCTCCACTCTTTGCACTGGGCAGCAAAGCTGTATCGCCTGAAAGTGGTCTTTACTTTTAGCATGCAGATCTCCTGGGTGCACATGGACTCAGCAAGCTCAACCACAGCAGCCAGTGTCACCCCCACAGTCAGGAGGGAACTGCAGCAGTGATTGATTCTGAGCTGGTAGCAGCTCTCTTGGTTACTGCAGTAATGGTGTTGGGCATCAGCTTGCACAGCTTTCCTTGGGAAGGTTTGTCCAGTTGGTGTAAACCACCCCAGTACTTCCTAGTCTTGCCCCACCCCATGTTCATATTCAGCCCCACTTCCACTCCCTGGGTTTGGGCCATTTGCCTCCCACCTATCACACTGGAGGGGACTGGGGATGAGGTGAGGGGTTGGTGTGGGAGGAGGAAGACGACACACACATGTTGCTTTGGCGCTGTTCAGCTCAGCTATATTTTATCATACAGACAAATGAGACAACACAAAAGTCCCCTCAGTTCACTGAGGCAGCCCGGTGGGGGCTAGGGGGAGCTGCAGCCCGTACTTGAGGGCCCCAGGCCTGGCTCTGTACAACACTCGAGACCACTGAAACAGAGGCGTGCAGGGCTGGGTCTGAGGAAATAACACTGGATGCCATTTGGTGCCTGAAAATGGCACAGCCTGTGCCTAGGGCTTAGAGTCCCAAAACATCACAACAGAGCAAGAGGGTCTGGGGTGAGTCCCAGGGCTTGGTGGTGGTCATGGGACAGTACACAGCAAACCTGGGCTCCTCTCTTCCCCCCAAAAAGTGGTGAAGAACTCATGTCCTGGCACTGGGGAACCAGTGTCTGCTCCTCCACTAGCGAAAGAGCAATTTCTCATGGGTAAGGAAGCATTTCTGGAACACCCTAGACAGCACCTGGGGCTGTATTGCCTGGACTGGGCTGGCCACTGGGCTGTGCAGCTGCAGGGTCTGGGCTGTCGTGATTTCTCAGGCAATTTTAAGGACTTCTTAGAGCTGGAGCTTCTCTAGGATTGGCTATAGAGAATTTCTGGCTGCTGCAAGGTCTGGACCCTGAGCTGGAACTTTGGTTGTGCTCAGAAAGCTGACTGGGGGGTGCTGTTGGAGGGATCTGACTTGAGTCTCCCCATTTAATCAGTCTGAAGCACCCGACTGGAGGCTGTGGTCACTTCTGGGCCCCCAGCTTTGAGCTGGGTGAAGGCAGGTGGCCAGAAGCTCCTGCCTGGTGCGAGCTTCCCAGGGCCTTTACTTGAGGATGCTACAGGTGGCTGGGGCAGGCACAGCCTTGCTGGCTGTTGTCATATGGTACTGAGCTACACCTGTGTGTGAATCCCCTAGCTTTCCCTTCAGTGGTCTGAATTCCATCAGTTTGGTCCTGAGAGTTGGCCATAGCCCCTCCAGTGCAGAGTTGACCCTGCCACTGGCTGTCCTGTGGCTGTGGTGACAGTACTGACAGCCCCAGCCTCGTGCTGTACATTCCACATGTAAGATGGGCCCCATGTGGCCCAAAGACCAGCTCAAGCACGGTGCTCTAGAGCCCCACTCCAGTAGGTCCCAATGTCCAGGTTCCTCCCCATGCTGTCATTGGCACAGCTGTGCTCTGTATGCATGGCAGGTGCATGACTCCATCAGCAGGCAAGTGCTCTCCATCCCCTTGTCAAGCACAACTGTGGCACTGCTGGCGCGTACAGCGGTGCAGGCCATAGCACCTGGAAGACTCTTCTTTGCAGCATTACAGCAAGAAGCCAAATAATCTCTTTCCTTGATGGATGCTGGCCACACCTTGGGACCAAACAGTAGCTAAGAGGCCACTGGTTGTGGCCATGTGTGGGACTGTTTAGAGCGAGGCTGTTGAACAACAGGCTGGCCCAGCCTCTGGCCAGTCTCAGTGCTGTGCCCTGGGCTCCATGCAATGCTCAGTGCCATAGCTGGAAGGAGTGATGATCTGGCTCTGCTGGTGACAGGATTCACATATATACAAGGTGGTGAGCCCGTAGAGAGAGTTGGTGTGCACAGGTTGTTCACATAGCTGGGTGGAGTGGGTTACAAGCATGCAGGCAGCTATCACTGGGCCTCCCATAGCACTCAGGACAGCAGCTTATGGGGTAATGTCACTCACCGGCTGCGTGGCAGCCCAGGTCCGCTGGTGCTCCCTTGGTATGTGGTGGTGTGCAGAGAGGTGCTGGCACAGGCACAGCTATCTTGCTCTGTGCCTTGGCAACAGCGAGTAGCAGAGACCACAAGTGCCAGATTAACTGGGAAAGGCCATGGTGCCAGGCTTCTGCAGCCACTTTGTGGAGGGATGCTGGCTGCAGAAGAGAGGGTGAGCTATGAGGCAGGGCCTAGATGTGCTTCAGGGCCCTCAGGCAGGCAGATATTAGTCAGGACTGGCGAGGTTGGGTTGCTGGTGGAGCAGGGCTGGGTATGGAGCATTTTGGAACGTTTGACTAGAAGCAGATCGAGGGTCTGTCCATGGAAATGGGCTCGGCATCTTCACGGCAAGACTGGTGAAGTGGAGGTGCTGGGGCTTGTCCCAGCCTGGTGACAATGGGCTGTGAGAGAGGTGGTGAGACAGCTCTTCTGCTTCAGTTTCTACCCCAGTAAGATGGCACTTTAGGAGGTCCCCAAATGCAGAAGGTAACTGTGAACTGTAAGTGCTTAAACTGGGCAACTTAACTGCTTAGTTACATTTGTGGCCACATGCCTTTTCCGAGGGTCCTGAGCCAGCCCAGGCTAGCATGTGTGCAGGCAATGGGGTCAGCTGGCCAGCCCGGGGGCCTTTGAGCTGTTTCATTTTGGCTCATGCTCTTTGTGGCTTTATAGAACACCTGGAAAGGGGTTATTTTAGCCAGTTTGAAGCACTGATCTCCAGGAAAGGATCAGTGCCACAGGAAGCATGGCAGGGAGACCAGGAAATAGTCTGTTTTTCAGGGGTGTGTGTGCCTGGTGTGGTGCACCAGGTCCTGCACCACGGCCCACAGCACCCCTGCCACGTCCTTCTAGTTGGCAGCCTCTCTCCTCTGCCCCTCTTCCAGAGGCACTCTAGACACCTGGGGACACCAGCAGTCACTGGCGGTTTCTGCTGCCCAGTTTCCTCCGCTGACTGTCATCTGACTTGTGCACCCGGAAACACTCCTTCAAGTTCTGGGCCCGGATTTTGGGGTTCAGGATCTCCTCCCCCATAGAACTGGGGAACCAGCCCCTCTCCTGGTCATGAAGACGCTCTCCAAATATCCAGCCTGAACAGACACAGACAGAGGCATAAATGGGGAAGGACTGGCCCTTGCTCCTGTGCTGAGACAGTTGTGCTGGAAAGCAGCAGACCTGGTAGTGCTTTCTAGAAGCTGCTCAGAGGCCTGTGCTGAAGCAGACCTGGTTTGTAAATCTAGCCAAGGAGGCCTGCTTGCCTGAGCAGCACTGTTTTCAGACAACGGGGTCTAGGGTGCCATCAGAAAGCATGCCCTGCTGCCAGTGAGTGCCCTCTACTGCCCCTGATGCCACAGGAGTGGTCCCAGCAGAAACCTAATGTGATCGAGCCCACTAGCTACAAGTGTGTCCTGGAGATCAGGACCAGTTGGCTGTGACGTGTCATCAAGGTAAGAACAGCTCTGGGTTACACCCGGGGTGGCTGTGCCAGCCCTGCCATGGCCCACAGCTGGCGCTAGGGTGGCTATGCCAGCACTGCCGCATCTTGGGGCAGCCTGGATTTGCAGAGTATCGAGAGAAGGCAGTAATTTCCTCCTGCTGTGAGCACCTTTGGCTGTGATGCCAATGCTGGGGTCTCTCCCTGGCCAGAAGGCCTCTCCTATCTGCTCAGCAGCTGCCTGCCTAGGGCAAAGCCTGCCCTTCAACAGGAACTCCCAGCCCTATCCCATCCATCCCCAGTACCGTCATCTGTCTTATCCAGGATGTTCAGGACGTCAGCCAGTTCTAAGGACAGCTCATCTGGCTCCTGGGCCAAGTAGGGGTGGACACACTGGATCTGCGGGCAGTCTGCCAGGGAACAAGGTTAGAGAGAAATGGACTGTGACAAAGCCCACTACAGTACAGCACAGCTAGAGTGGGTGCGGCTCTGTGAGCTCTGCGAACGGTCTCTTTGATCTAGTAAGAAACCCCTCAAAGGCCAAGGGGCGCCCTGGCCGCAGGGACCCAGGGCAGCATTGTTGTGGGGAAGGGAGCTGGGGGCACATCACCACCACAGTGCAACATGTGAGCAGCCTGGATGAGAGGGAGAGTGTTTGTGCAGCCCAGGCTGGAGAGGAGCAAGGTCAAAGCCAGGCCCAGAGACAAGTGGGTATCAATGAGTAAGCGTAAGAGGAGCCTAGGAAGAGGGTTCAGCTTCAGCCTGGGGTTGGAATGAGATCAGGGTAGAATAAGGCGCCCTGTGGTAGGGGTGAAGAGCTCTTGGCTCCCGTGCTGTGTCTCTTACCAACAAGTCTGGATGTAAACGAAACAAACTTGGTTCTCCGGTTCGGGGCCAGTGAAATCATCCAGCGCTTCATTTCACTTCTGGATAGGGGAGACAAACCGAGGCTGTGAGGATGAGACAGGCCTGGCACTCCCCTGAGGCTTCCTTCAGCCCCACTCTAAAACAGGGCAGCTCATCTTCACAGGCTCCAGCTCCTGCTTGGAAGACGAGCTGTGCTCCTGGCCCTGAGGGAGCCAAAACTTTCTACCTTCTTGGATGGTAGGTTTAAATCCTGAACATGACACACTTCTAAAGGTAACAGTGTCTTGTGGGAGGAAAGAGGCCTAAAAAGGAGATGTGAAGGACAAGTGTTAGCAGGCTGATCTGCAGGGCTGGGAATACCTTGTGTTTCAGGGCTGAAGCACAATGCCAAGGACCAGTGAAAACATCTTGCATCTGCAGGCTGTGTGCAGCCTCTCCAGCCATGAAGATGTGCAGGATAAGGGCCCTGGACACGGAGGGGTTGCCACAAAGAAATCAAGCCATGTGTGTGGCCCTATCTGCAGGCTGGCATTGCACACAGCTCCTTGCAGGGCTCTTTGAACCCTGCCCATAACACCCAGCCCCTCTCAGCCTGTGAGGAGCCCACCTGTGCTCCAGTCATGCCCCTGTGACTAGCTGTGTCCAGGTGTACTGCTAATCCGTGGCAGAACTACCCAGGGCAGTAGCTTCAAGCTGCCACCAAGAAAGCCATCAGTGCCATATGGGTCAGAGCTGGGCCATGCTGCAAGAGCTGTGGAACAGATGCAGTAGTCTCTGTTAAGCACCCACTTATCTCTTCGAATTCTTTAGTTTTCCAGTTTGTGCCCACAACTGCCCCGATCATTCCTGCAGCTCTGGGACAGCAGCCTTTGGCAGTTGCTACATCACATTTCAGTGCACAAAACCTGTTGACAAGCCGTGTGCTGGATCACATACTCATCGTGGTCATCTCAAAGGTGGGACAGGATTAAGCAGCACAGAACTACAATTGCCTCCCCTGAGCTGAGGCAAACTCTGGCCTGTTTATCGTTCTCTGCATAGCTAAGTCTCACAAACAGTACATGTGTGTATGCTGAACAGAATTAATTCTGTTCTAATCCAAACCATAACAATGCCCTGCATAACATGACGTCTCTATTTTCAGTACCCCAAAGCTGCAGTCACATGTCTGGGGAGAACGTGCAGTTGCTTGGTGTGCCAGGGGCTTCTCTTCCTGACGCTAGTGCAGCACTGCAATGGGGGGTCAGGGTGCAGCACGTGGGGCTGCAGCAGCATGTGGTCCCAGCTGGGGCTGGTGTCCATTAAGGGATGTGAATGCTGAATACTGGCCTACTGACAGCAAAGTCACATCAAGCTGGGGGCATGCATCACCTCTAGTAGCTGTTTAGCTCATAGGATGCATACAGCTGTAATAGCACAGATGCCAAACCTAGAAAATGTGGGCCTGGTAAGGCTTGGGTTAATGAGAAAGCCACAACCTGAGTTCCAAAACACTCAGTTCTGTGTTAGCGCAGCTGAATCATTTGCCCAGTCTGAGCTTGTTGGAGCCTGAAGTGAAAAATAAGTGAGCTAAAAAAACCTGTATCCAGGGAGACAAAGAGGCCCTGAGCTGCAGAAAGGCTGTGCAAGATTGGCATTGGCTATGAAAGGCACTGAAGAAGAGGCCTTTTCTCCACCTTTGCCTTCAAGCAGGAGCCACTTTGCTTCACAGGGCTGGTCAGGCATGGCCTTGATCTTTGTGAGTGAGCCAGCTGAGCGCTGGAGTGTGCACAGCATACATCCTCCTTGGTTTTACTTTCTGAACATACTGCAGGCTGTAAATCAGTTGTCACATCACAGGTCCTGTGTTGGGGCTGATTTCTGACCTACCTGTCCCGGAATGCAAAACACCCATCCATCTTCCACCCTGGATGTTACAAATACACCATACTATAGAAAATTGGCCTTCAGCAGAGGAGACTGAAGGCAGCCTCAGGGGAGTGATGCTGGGTAGAAAGCTTTGTAGGCCCACCCCAGCCGCAGCAGTGGCAGCTCTGCCTGCCTACCCTGGTAAGCTGAGAGAGCTGGCCCTCATGCAGGCAGGGTGCTGCCCTTGCATGGGTGTGGGGAGAAAGTAGTGCAGGCTGATGGTGGGGTGACACTTGTACTCACTGGGAAGATGCCTTCAGCATGTAGCTGGCCTCCCGGTCATCTGCATTCTCCAACAGCCTCAAGATGAAGACATTGGCCAGACTCTGCCCCTGGTCCTCTAACTCCTCTACCCGAAGAAGCCCCCGGGGAGCAGAGTCAAACACTTGATACTTGTCCCTGGGAGAGGTCAGAAAAGAGATTAGAAAAAACTGAAATTATCCCAAGACACTTTGGCTTCAGCTACCCAGGACTGTACTGAGGACACAGACCAGTAGTCACTGCATGGTAGGAGGAAGAAGATGTCCTACAGTGGGAAGAGTTGAGTGGATGGCTGTGAAAATCCACTGCAAAGCAAGAAACCCTCTCCTCGCTCTGCCTTAGCATCCTGCATGGCCTAGAACAAGTTGCTTCCCCTGTCTGAGCCCCTCAAAGGGGACTGTGAGGCTTAAGTGATGCTTAATGCATTCCTATTTGTAAAATGCCTCTGTGTTTTCTGGATAAAATCTGCCACAGAAGCAAAATATTTCCACGCATGCAGACACTGCGGCGACATATTTATTAGAAACATTGGACTGGCAAGATGCTCTCTACTGGTGAGTCTACTTAATGCTACAAAGAACCTGCTGTTTGCTGGGACCCATCTGTTTGTGCTGCTGTTTTTCACTAGTGTCTTAGTTGCACAAGACCTAGTCCTAAGCAGGATGACGTTCTCCTCCTTCTGAGGCAGGTTACACCATGTCAAATACAACTGCTACCCACAGGCCTAAATTTGTATGCCTCCCTGCTGCTCAGACTTTCTAGCCTGCTTTCTTAGTTTAACTGACTAAGTCTGAGCTGTTCTTCAGGCAACCATTAGTCAAAAATTGGTTCCTGACAGGAAGACAGGCCTCATGGGTCAGCCCACCATTTGATGTAGCTCACTGCCACTCTGCAGAAACTGGTGGGTACATGCTTGCTTACGCTGCTGGGAGACCTGGCCTGGAATCTGTTCAAGTCCTATTTGCCATACATTTTCACCTGCAGAGAGCTGTGCTACTCATGAAGAATCAACTGTGCTCAAAGGCAAGGTGACAGCTGGAGAAGGGTTTACAGGGCAGGCCAGGCTGCCCTCCCTGTGCCTGGGGGACAGGATGGAGGCACAGCATCACAGCTTGGATAAACCCAGGGACAAACAGGGCCCGTGTACCACCCAGATTTAGCACTCACCCAGGAATTTGCCGGCATATTACCAGCAGATCATTGAAAAGGAACAAGTAGATTTCTCTGAAGAGTTTTTTGGTGCGAAGTGTTCGTGATGTCTTTGGACCATTCATTTGCTGTAATTCCCCCTGCTTCAGCAGCCAGCGGGAGTGAGAGATGATGGGCACAGACTAGAAGTGAGGAAAAGATGGCAAAGATCAGGAGGGCAGCAAAACCCTGTGCATGGGCTTACACAGTCAAGATGCTGAAAGCAATCGGAGCTGCAGAAGGAAGTGAGCTCCTCTCACCACATCTTGCAGGGCGGTGGATGGAGCAGAGCCGTACAGAGAGGGCAGTGTGCTCTGCCATCCACACCACAGCCCAGCACAGAGTGTACAAAGCTCAGACAGGGACACAGCAGGGGCCTGGGAATGAACAAATGCTCAACAATGGCAATGCCAAGGGGATAGATTTAAACACCAGGCTATGCCCTGCACAGTCTGAGCGTTTCTGGCTAGGGAGATTGACTTTTAAAAATGAGTGTCCAGCCTTTTGGCTACTGAAATATTAGGTTAAATGGGTTATTCGTGGTTGGGTTTGTCCCAGCCGGGAGGAGATACTGTCCATGTAGCCACAACAGCAACAGCTACAGTTTTACCACACACTGTGTTAAAAAGAACACCACTGTGCTTCCAGTCAAATGACTGAAATATTTGAAAATATCTGCTACTCTTTCCACCCTTACTCCCTCCTACAGTGCACTGGAAAAAATCAATTATTGGTTACCCAGTGTGGCTCTCCAAACAAATGGTCTCCAATATTTTTTGCTTTAGTTCAGGTATATAAAAAGGTTGTTGGGAAGCTAAATATATTCCTTAAAGTTTGTAGAGAAGATAGATCTGAGAAGTGTCTCCATAGCACTCAATAAAAGAATTCACAACTTTATACTCAGCATTGGAGTTTCATGGCATATATTAAATGAGACCTAGTCAGGCACTGCTAAATATTGACTCAGTCATTCCCTGAATGGAGCCAAAATAGGTCATCAGCAGGTAATTAGAGACTATACCTAATGCATAAATGTAGGTATGAAGTAAAATGGTAGGACAGTCTTCATTTTGGCATTTTTTCAGCTTTAAAGTATTTTGCTTTGTAGCTTTCATCTTCTTTTAACATCATTTCTAATTCAAATAACAGCTGGAAGTTGACCTGCAGCTTTCAAAAGAGAGCTGAGAGGGAGGAGAGGTGAGAGGGAGAAGCCAGAACTCAGTGCTGGAGCAGGAGCCACCCACTGCACAGACTGCTGGCATGTCACATCTGTGTATGTGCACAACGTGCTGGCCTCAGTGCTGCCCCAGCCTCTCCAGCATATGTGCAGAGAACAAATGCACGGAAGCAGTGCCTGTAGCAGCAGCATCCCTTTCAAAGGCTTTGGAGGGAGACACCATGGACCAGGCCACCACCAAATAGTCACTAAAAGGAGTGCAGCTAGGTTACTGCTGCCATGTATGTGCACACTCTTGGGTTGATATCTGCATAAGGTTACTAGCCTATGCTTATACCTTGATCTTGAATTCCAGTTTCTTCTGGATGCTGATCATTTGCTCTGTTCGGCTCATCTTCCTGACACCTTCATTACATGCTTTCACCACCTGAGAAAAAGAGAGTAGAAAGACTTGCCTCCACTGGCCTTAAGCAGGCAAGTGATGATGGACAGCACAGAAAGGCCTGACCATGACAGTAAGTGCCCTGTTGAAACAGGAATTGACCAAGCCATACTTTTCTATCAGCACTCTATTCACATGAAGAAGGGGGAAGAAAAAAAAAAAGGAAGCAACCCACAACCTAAAAAACCCCCTACAAATACGCTTCCCAAACACCCAGAAAATGTTATATCTGGAAGGTGACTGTCAGAGGACATGTTAATGGCTGCATTCAGTTACTGAACCAGACAGTATTAAGCAATACTCTTGGTTGCACAGCAAAGGGAATAGCTCATTTTCCAGATCCTGACACACCATCTATCTCATCTTCCTTCTCCCCATCACTTGAAACGAAGTACCTACGCAGTATCATCCTCCAGAAGAGAATGAAGCCAAAGATATTCATTTCAAAGATGCAAATGTGGTTCTGCCAAGCAGCACCAGGTGCTAAGGCTATGAAATGTCCCAGGATGTTCACAGAACCCAGCTGTGTTCTGACTACAAACTTTTAACTGAAACCCCACTATCAACATGCAGGCACTACCCTATTACAGGGATCTTAAAATAGATGCCACAGCCTGTTTCATAAGCAGCAACTCTCTTGAGAATTGGCTGGGTAGAAACATTATGCTGGAGAACAAGCTCCACTTTGTGCTCTGCTTCTGTTACTCAAAATCCACTCGTATATGAGCAATTGAAACTGTGATCAACTCTTACCTCTCAAATAAGATACCTACAGAGAAAATAACCAGCAGGTGATCTCTCTTGTGATTTCTGTACCTAACTGAACATTAGGCATCTAAACTTGCAGCTAACTAACCACGCAAAGGGTGTTATGAAATTGATCACGTGAGTCACTGACAGCTGAATATAAAAGGAGCATTTTTCCATCAGCAGTTATAGTCATTTGCATACTATGGGAACAGCTTTCCTCAGGTTTTGACCAATGGAAAACAATTGGCTACAACATAGACCAGAAGGGATTCTGCAAATACTAACTAATGCAGAATTTTCTCCTTTGTTAGGGTCTCTGTCTTTATCCCTAGCAATCTTGAAAGCACACACTTCCTAGATTAGTTCAGAGCAAATCCAAGAGCCTTTTTTGTTCTAGTATTTCAGTCAGAAGCTGCAACTGACACTTTAGCACAGTTTTCAACTTCAGATACTTATACTGAACTGCAGGATTCAAGTGATGTTCCAAGCTTCTGATGGAGAAGGGTTCAAACATTCTGTCCCAACCCATGTAGCTGCCAGCTACATCCAGATCATTTCGATACATAGCTTGGAAGAGGGATCGCACTGTCTAACTGTGTCAGGAACAGACCACAAGGAGAACAACTCAAGTGCCTTCCTGTTGTTTTGTACACAGAAGTAACTAGCACAACTGAACACCACATCTATAAATGAGCTTCAGGGAAGAGGGCCAAAAGCAGGCCTGAGTACTTCATTAAGAAACTGTTATTCTAGGTGAGAGAAGCATGCCGTATTGGACAAAACCTGACACAGTTGTGCTCTACTGTCTGTTGCAGCTAATTACATCTCTCAGTGGGATCCACCACCTTCACTTAGCTGCAAAACCAATTTGCATTCTTGAAGACTTCATGGGAAAATGTTCTCTTTGCCCTTCCCTACAGCAGAAACATGCACATGTGTTGTTAGCAATGCATTCCTCATTACTGGTGCAGCTGGTTGAGTCCATCTTTGAAAGCAAGGAAGATAAGAAAAATAAATTGTTCCTGAAACACAGTGATAGCATTCTAAGGGCAAAGGGACAGCTCCAGGAGTGAAGGTATTTTGTAGGGGGTTTTTGTTTGGTTGTTTGTTTGGTTGGTTGGTTTTGTGGGTTTTTTTGGTCTTCGTGTTATTTTGGGGGGGAGTGGGGAGAAATGAGCATGTTGATTTAATCTTCATGGCCTTCAGTTAGTTCATTCAAACTTACTGTTTCCAGTTCTTTGTGTGCATCCAGGGCAGTGGTTTCTCTGTCGGACTTCTCTTCCACTTTCTTCAAAATATTCTGCAGGAGAGAACAGGCTGTGTTAACTCTGATCCCAACTTGACCACACAGGAAGGCTTTGCTAGTCTCTGAGTTATTTCTGGCCGTCAGGCTAATTACAGGATAGGTGACAGAATACAGTAACTCTCACCTCTTAATTCCTCTTTCTCATTAAAGCCTGTTTCCATCTGACCTTATATCTAAAAAAATATAGCAAGCAGACTCCTACTTTAAAAAAATAAATTCATAAATAAAAGTAGCTAGAGCTAGCACTAACAGACAACATTATTGGTAATCCCAGTGGGATAAGACCATTTGGGACTGAGCTGTTTCCTCATTCGTAGAAGCATGTCCTCTAGCAGTGCTTAGACAAGCTAGCAAAGCACAGGAGGAAGATGGATGACAGTCTGGTCCAGGCCACCATGATACAGGGTATTATACATGGAGCATTTCCATGTCGTGTAGCTGTTCAGCACTGTGCATCTGTTGGTCAGCACACTAACCACTGGGCAGCTGGGTCACTGGACTGTTGCAATCCCTTCTAGCAGCTCAGGAAAGTTCTTCCTAAAGTCTTTTGCTCGGTAAAAGCTATCTAACAAATTCAATGCTAATTTGAGGATGGTCTCTGAGTGACTGAAATCTTTTTTCCATAGTAATTAGTAATGTCCGACTCTTTGGGAAGGCTTCATCCTGGTCTAAGATCGAGCATGGCTGTACATAAGCCTCATTAACAACTGCTGAGAAGGAAATTTCTATGTGTGATCCAGAAGACCTTCAGGAGAGAGAGAGAAGAGCAAAACTCTACCTGCACCAGCAGCTTGAGTCGAGTGATCCTTTGAAATGGCAGAATGAGGAAGGAAGAAAAGGACAGGCCTTTGCACTTGGGATCCAGCTCCAGCTGTGAGATCACTTCCCGGAAAGCTGGCTTGTCCTGGCTGAGAGGAGAGAGAGAAGGTGAGGGCTTTGCCTGCTACCTTGCCCGAGACACTGGTATATGGCTGATGATCCAAAAGCAGCTCGGTCCCAGAGACAGCATCTGCCTAGCCTCTCCCAATAAGACAGCAGAGGGGGGGAGGGGACTGGATGCTTCTAGGTATATTTTAGTTTAAATCTGGAACAATTTATAGTGTTGGGGATGGAGAAAATAGACTTTTAATGTACAAGCTATGGTAGTGTTCACATGTGTTAGCACATCTAGCTCAGCAGCATACGCTCTGTGTGTAGGTGTGTGTGAATGGGGTGTGTGTCCAAGTAGATGAGTCAAAGGCATAATTACATATTTTTACACAGTTGGAACTCTATGACGAGGTGAAATTCACAGTGGTAAGAATAAGACAAGCCACAAACCAGTTCAAGCTTGGCTACTCCTGGCTGCTTAACCAGAGGATTGGAAATCATTTGCTGGCCTGAGAAGGGCACGGACCATGTCTGGGCCTTCCCTGATGGTGTTCACAGCAGATGAGGGCATTGCTGGGGGCCACAGACAAAGCTTTACAGAACAATTTCACAAGCCCCAGCTGCCATAGTCACAGACAATGTTTCCCAGGAACCACAAGGCCCTGAGGAAGCCTTACACTGCTGGAGTCCTGGCTAGCAGAAACAGCATGGATGTGAAGAGATTGCTAACTGTGCAAAACCTATCTTTACTGTGTATGACTTGCAACATCCAAGAGAAGCCACTGTATTTCTCCCTGCTGCAGTAGGCACTTGTGTGACCGTGTGACTCATCAGAGCCACAATAGAATTGACCTGCGTGCACCTGAAGAACTGCCAAATGGGAGGAGCTAATAGACCTCAGGCTTCGAGTTCAGCCAACTGCTGCAAAATCCTTGTGCTAGCTAGGAGCCTGTGGGAGGAAGTCTATTATTTTCAGTTTGCTTTATGTTCTCCCGCAGATGAATAAAATGCTGCCCTCTATATCTAGGAAAACCTCTATCTCCAACAGGTCCTTTTCAAGTAATCCAACCTATTTTTGCTTTGCTTCTAAGGGTTTAGTTAATGGCCCTAGGCAAACTTCATATTCTACAACTATGCCGCTCACCTCTGACTGAAAGAAACCCTGCAGCACCCTCCTTTTGGAGACAGCAGTTGGCCAAGCTCAACAGAGGCCCCTTAACATGGGGGTTTTTTACCTGAAAACCTGGAAAGCAGAGAAAGGAAAGGACTAGGGCTTGCTACACTCCCCTGAACCAGCTGCTGCTATAGGGAGGAAATACAGTGCAGGATGTGCAATGGGCTGTCCTGGAAGACTACAGGACACCATAATTCAAGAAAAATTAATTAGTCTTCTCAAAGACAAGTTTGTAGGACACTCCTTGTTTTGAGCTGGCATAAGAGAATTCCTACCAAACCAAAAGACTTGCTAAACTTGAGAAATACTGCAAAAATGTCTTGGATTATATTGTCAGGCCTAAGTATGTATGTGTGGTTAACATCAAAATGTGAAGAGAATAATTTTTTTATCTTTTAAGAATATATTTTTGTTCTGAAAAAAACCCAACATATTCTCAACTTCGGGAAGGTCAAATGTCAGGCTGAGAAGTGCAAGAAAAACAGTCACTGTTCGTGTCATCAGAGATCTGTATTATGTTCTTGGCCTTACAGTCTCTTGTCTCTACTTGTAGTTTGAACATACATACATTTCACAAGCATGTGTCCCTCTGTACACCACAAATATTTCCCACAGTTAGGAACTGCTGGCTCTGAATTTACTTGGTATGTTACCTGCATACTGTATCACCTCACCCTTACTATAAAGCCTTTTAATTGTGTTTTCTTTTTATGGGTGCAGTGAAAAACCAGTGAAGTGGGAAATCTTGTTTCTGTACTATCTAGCCCTTCCTCATAAATATCAAAATTACAAGCTCAATCCATAGCCTATGCAATTTTGCAAAATAATCTAGCATCAAGCACTGGAACTCACAGAAGCTGCTTGTAAGCTCTCTCCTGGTAGGTCTGGTTGGAGACGTAGGTGATGTACACAGAGAAGTGATTAACTGTGTGCTGGTAGACAATATCACACACATCTGAGATCACAATATTCTCCTCCACCCGCTGCTCAAGGTCCAACAGGAAGCTAGATGAGAAACCAGCATTCATGTTAATTGTGACCTTAAGAAGGCCTAGGGGTTCAAAGCAATTAACATATCCACAAGCTCCTCAAAAAAACAATGGATAACAGTCTGCCCCTGGTCAACTCCTCCCTCCATCTACAAATGAGGTTGGCTAAAGCGACGGCATTCATCTGGACAAAAACCCAGCAGCGGTTCTCTTACCGCTCACTAACAGCCATGACATCCAGGACATTGGAGAAGAGAATGTGCGCCTCAGACGGGTGTAAGATCTTCTTCAGACGTTCGTTCTCCATGAAGTGAGACACCAGCAGATTCAGACTCTTGTAATACGAGGCTTCAGAAGTAACCAGCTCAAACATGGCCTAGGGGAAAATCCCAGAGAAGGAAATCATAGAATCATAGAATCAATCATAGAATGGCTGAGGTTGGAAAGGACCTTAAAGATCATCTAGTTCCAACCTCCCTGCCATGGGCAGGGATGCCAATCACTAGACCAGGTTGCCCAGGGCCACATCCAGCCTGGCCTTGAACACTGCCAGGGGTGGGGCATCCACAACCTCCCTGGGCAACCTGTTCCAGTGCCTAACCACCCTCTTGGTAAAGAAATTCCTCCTAATCTCCAATCTGAATTTCCCCTCTTGTAGCTTGTAGCCATGCAAATCAGCAGGTACCTTCTACCTCTATAGAGAAGCACACACACAATATTAATGCGAACATTTGTGCTGCACAGAGTTATGGACCTTGCATCCACCCTCCATGCCCAGAGTAGGGAGAGAGATAAGGCCACAATAGCATTTGCCATGTGTTGCACAAGATAGTGACTTCAACAGGAAGATTTCTTCCCTCAGCCATCAGCTCTGGCTCCTTCTTTCTCTTTCCTAAGTTGTTTGACCACATTTCCTTCCCTTGAAACTCCCCAGCGGAATTCTCTCCTTTTCTCATTATATATAAGCAGACTGATTTTGTGCATGTGCCCACATAAAAGCACTTCATGGGCTCTCCCTTCCTTCTTAGGCTTGACCTGAGGCTGCCTCAGGCACTGGCCCCCTTATGCACACTTGTTGCTGTCCTGCCCTGTCATCTCCCTTTCGGGGAGTTCCCTTAGGCAGCCTGCATGCACCCTCCAACACTCTGCTGATCATGATAGTGCTGGCTTGTTGCTCTGCTCGTTGCGACTTATTGTGATACCCAGGAGGATCTTCTTGCACACTCTACATGCTTGTTTTAGAAAAGCCATCGTGTAGGGGCTGGGCTGTACAGCACCTGGCATGGTGCAGTCCCAGTGTGCAACACATGCTCCTTGGGGCAGAGCTAACAGAAATACACAGCTGTGGTGCTCCAAGCCCCTGTATGTTCCCTGTCCTAAAGAAAATACAGCTGCTACTGTCCAAGTGAGGCTCCCTGGTCAGCTACAGCCATATGATTTTCTTATGCAGTTTACCAAAGACTAGGACAAGACATGGTAGTCCTCAACTACTACCATAAGCCATAAATAATCTCCCAATTCCAGCCCTTGCTTCTCCTGTTAAAAGAGAAGTCTCTGGCACAAATTCCTGCTTTCTCAGGCCAGGGATGTGCTCTGGAGAAAGCAGGAAGACAACCTGATGGCTTGTTTTAGACATAAATCACAAGTTAATGAGGCAAAGATATAGAACCTTCCGCACACAGCAGGTGCCACTAAGACAGTCTGCTATCACCACACAGAGCTCACTTATTCTCTAGAAAAGTTTTTGTTGCCTTTGTTCAGTCATAGATAAAAAAGGTGAATAACTATCTGAAAAGGTGACTAACTACTGAATCTGTTAGATGAAATAAGATTAAAGATTCTCACAGGGGCTTCAACATGGCAGTCTCCTTTTCCTGGGGCTGGCCCGTGCTGCCAGTAGTGAAAGAGAAACCTTTTGGAAGCTCACTGAAAGTCTCACTTCTTGAACCTAAAGCTGCTTTGACCCTTGAGGCCAAGCTCCCCCACTGACCACAGCAGAGGCTACATCCTGGTGAGGGTGGGAGCTGGCCAAGCAGTGCAAGTGCGAGTCCCTGAGCTTCACTGGTTCCAGAGGCTGCATGGGCCCAGCCACACCTAAAGGACATCCAATGGAGTAGCAGGTACATGGAGCTATTTTTGTAATGTGCATATGGAAAAATAGCTTCCAAATTAGCTGAGAGCTTTTCTTACTTGTTCTTTTTTATTGGGTTGTTTTATTGGTTTATTTTATTTTCTTTCTAAAGAAGTTATTTTAATCTCTGATGATCTGTTTTGAGGTGAATGGAGTTAAAAAATTCTGTGATAACCAACCTAAACCTCTAGTGCAAAACAGCAAAAAAAAATCCAGCTGGTGTCCAGTCACAAATGGTGTTTGCCAGGACTCAGTACTGGAGCCAGCTCTGTTCAATATCTTTATTGATGATCTTGGTAAGGGGATCAAGTCCACCCTCTGTAAGTTTGCATATGACACCAAGTTAGGAGGAACTTCTGATCTGCTTGAGGGTTTGAGGGCTCTGCAGAGGGACCTGGACAGGCTGGACCAGTGGGCAGAGGCCAATGGGGTGAGGTTTAACAAGGACAAGTGCCAAATCCTGCACTTCGGTCACAGCAAGCCCATGCAATGCTACAGGCTTGAGGAAGAGTGGCTGGAAAGCTGCCTGGCAGAAAAGCCCCTGAGGCTGTTGGCCAATAGCCAATTGAGTATGAAGCCAGCAGTGTGCCCAGGTGACCAAGGCAGCCAACAGCATCCTGGCCTGTATCAGAAACAGTGTGGCCAGCAGGACTAGAGAAGTGATTATCCCCCTGTACTCAGCACTGATGAGGCAGCCCCTCTAATACTGTTATTTAGTGTATTGGGCCCCTCACTACACAAAAGACATTGAGATACTGGAAAGTGTCCTGAGAAAGGCAACAAGGCTGGTGTGAGGTCTGGAGAACAAATCTTACAATGAGCAGCTGAGGGAACTGAGGTTGTCTAATCTGAAGAAGAGGAGGCTCAGGGGAGACCTTATCTGTCTCTACAAATGCCTGAAAGAAGGTTGCAGAGTGGTGGGAGCCAGTTTTTTCTCCTGGGTTGCCAGTGATAGAAGAAGAGGGAGTGGACTCAGCTTGTACCATGGGAGGTTTAGATTGGGTATTAGGAAAAAATTTATTCACAGAAAGAGTTGTTAGGCACTGGAATAGGCTGCCCAGGGAAGTGGTGGAATCACCATCCTTTGAGGTACTTAAAAGACGCATAGATGTGGTGCTGAGGGACATGGTTATTGGCAGTGCTAGGCTGAACAGTTGAACTTGACAATCTTAAAGGCTTTTTCCAACTTAAATGATTCTATGATTTTATAAAAAGAAGAAATTATACAGTTAATAATACAAGGACAAACTGAAAAGTAGAGAACTGAACTGGGAAAGAAGAATAAACTGGAGCCATGCCACAGAAAGGCTATATCAAGATCCAATCTATGGTTTATGCTGAAAGAAGTTTCATTAATTAAAAGTTAAAAATAGGCCATGCTGCAATATTTATTTTGCTGAAATTGCTGGGATGGATGTGAATTTGGGAGTTCTGTTTTGTTTCTTTTTTGTTCCCCTTCCCCAAACTGTTTTCTGACCAGTTTGTTACAGTGGGGACAATGATAAATTGCCTTCCCTGACACTTTTCAAGCATCCATTCTTCTTCCAGTCAAGTTTCTTGTTTTGGTTCTTGAAAAACACCTGTGTCTTTCTGTGTTGTACTGATAACCTGCTTAGTCTTTTCCATCATCACCAATATCAAAGACCTGATTCCTCTTGTTCTTGTCTCTTTCATTTTGTAGATTACTACAGATGAGCAACCTTTAATGTGACTGTTGAAGCCCTGCTCCATCACAGCTCTGGTGGTGTTGCCTTCCTCAGCTGTTCACAGGGGTGTTTGCTTCAACTTTCTCTCCATTTGGGTACTGGTATTCCTCCCTGTGCTGTAAATAACACTCTTGTTCTACTTTTCCTGGCTGAAGAGCTGCAAGCTCTTCTAGTCCCTGTGTTTACCACAGCTTTGAAGATAAAATGGGTCAGAAAGGTACAATTTTGTCCTTAAGACATTTACTCCAGAATTTCTGTTGCCCTGTGCTTCAGGTGAATTCCTCCAATAAGCCTTCATGGAGCTGAATACATTAATTTAATCAAGCTCTCATGGACAGCTCACACTCCCAATGTGAGAACACTTCCAGCACTGCAGGGCAAAGAGTGCTTTTTTATAGCAAGGCTGAATCCAACATAATTTCTTTAATTGCCTCAGTGATTTCTCCAGCCCTTTTTGTTTTCTGTCCTTGACTCTCCCCATAAAGCAAATCTTCCACTTTACCTATTCAGTGTTCAGCCAATTACACAGTTTTCTGGCTTTGAGCAATTTTATAATCTCTTACTGTGCTAATCCCAGAATAACAGGAAGAAAAATTTAGCTCTGATAAACTAACATCAGGGGAAAGCACAGCACTTCTTTAAGGCAGCCCTGTCCCATCTCCATCTGCTTTATTCTGTTATTATTTAAGCAGGGAGAAGAAAATTCAGCACACTTAACATTGGGGTTTAGCAGCACAGAGATTTTTTTTTCCTTTGAACTCCTACAGGTAATGAACGTAACTCAGCAGAAATGGCAGGTTTTGAAACCTATAATGCAAACTTTTGAGGAAATGTTTCTCTGTAAAGGGCACTCATTTTATATCAGAAAGAAGAAAAGCTTGCAGTTTTTCAGATGCCAGATTGTGTTTGTAATGCTGGCAGTTAAAAGTACCGTGTTTTGCCAGGTAAACAAATCTGATATGGAAATAACCAGTGCAGAAGAAGAACATGGAAAAGCAACAAATCACTTTAGTCACCTTCAGCCATAAGTCTGACACACTAAAAGCCTGTGCTGCCAGCCCAGCTACCCTGTATAAACACCAGTCCCTTCCAGTAAGGGTGTGAGTAACACAGCCCTGCCCACCACACCCCTGCAGTTCACAAGATGTTACAGGGAAGTTACAGCCTTGGCCAAGACCACGCTGGCACTGTATTAACAAGAGAGTCACAAATGTTGATTGTGAAAATCCAAGTAAACTTAGGGGAAACTGCTCACACCTTGAGATGTTCTTCAGCACTTTGGGTACAATATCATGAGCCAGGGCTAAACAAAATCACTGGCACAACAGTCTCATGAGAAGCAATCTTGGTGCAGGAGTATAGTAGGACTCACAGAATTGAGCCTTTCGAGGCCCATTGCTCATATTGCAGTGCATACCACACACTAAACAAGGCTTGTTCATCTCCATGGCTGGCTGTGCATGGCATTGCTGTGCTCTGACAAAGAGCACTCATTCCCCATGCTATCCAAAATAGCAACCAGTTGCAAATTCTTGTGTGACTGATGTTTTCATTAATTGCAGCAGCTGTCTCCACCTACTCCTTTTACTTTTTGATGCAGCCCTATAAATTAACAGAGTATGACTCAAACAGTGATATCACTGCACTGTATGGCTAAAATGCAAATACACCTGTCATTATTTTTTACTGCTTTACGTAAGACTCCAAGGAACAACTATCAATCTCCATTTCTTCTCTTTCCATAAATGCCTTCATATTTAAAACAGTTAGCAGATTACCGTTAACAGTTGAATTCTTCAAAGATTTCTGGTGGAAACTGTGTATCTTGCTAGTAAACTGAGAAGAGGATTAATGTGCACTAGGAACTAAAAGCTCTATTGCAAGAGCCTCTGCATTATACCTCTTCCTCTGTAAATCACTCCTAATGCTGAATCAGAAAAGGGAAAAGAAGTTCTCTTCTGCTACAGAAATGTCCAGTGGCAATAGCATATAGAACAACAGCTGAAGTTTCAAAAGAAGAGTGGTGCTAAAATGTGCAACACAGAAAAGTACTCAGAGGGACAAGGCTAGTCTGAGACTGCTATGAAGGTTTTAAATTTTTAGATATTGATAATTTGGCTTAATTCACTCTCACTCTTTTAAGCAGCAAACCAGTTAAGAAACACTCCACTTTCCCCCATTACCTCCTGCAGTTTGATCTCATCTGGCTGGAGGATGCTGAGGATCCCACTGCTCCGGATCTCAGGAAGATCCTGCCATAAGTTGAACCTGGAGTTGGAGTTCCTCAGCAAACTGATTTGTGGTGGAGCTTTGCTTTCAGTTGTACTTGTAGGTTCTGCTTCAGATGGAATTTCCTCGCTGGGTGAGCTCTCCTCAGGGTCTGTCTGTGAGTCCTGCAGCCGCCTGGTCTCAATCTCCTGGCGCGTAGATTTATCTCTATATTCCTGATACAAGAGCCCTAGGAGGAAACAAAACAGGTTTGAAATGTTACAGCTGAACAAAAGAATAGAAATATATTGTAGGAGAGGATATTTGTTTTGCAGAGGTGAGAGATCCCTTTTGTGCTGAGCAAAAAAGCCAATTACAGCATTCCTATTTAAGTCAGAAGTGGAAAGTATAAATGGAAGGCCATTTCTAAATCTAAAGTGTTGTTAACAATCTGCTATCAAAAACATTTAGTAACACAGTTAGATGAATCCATGATCAATCAGAAGACATAAAAGAAGTGGTTTGTTATTTGCCACACTTTTAAAAGTTTCTTTTAAACCTTGATTGTGTATGCAATATTATTATGTTACAAGTTATATGGATCGATAGGTATGTGTAACAGTGTGTCTGGAAAAGTAATACTGCATACATTGAAACTACTTTTAAGGAGCAATTTGATGGCCGTGGAAATCATTAAGGAGGAAACACTGAGCAGCTGTTAAGGCATTGACAAGTGAAGCACTGGGAAAACAAGCTGCAGTTACTAGTTTGTTTTGGTATTGACTTTGTGGTTAGCCTTATTGCTTAATTTCCTTCTGTTTTCCTTCTGTTTCTATAATGACCGAAGATACAAAATTAGCATTCAAAAGCTACCTGAATGCCACAGCACTAAACAAAGGCTCTGAATTCATACCACATTGTGGCGCATCAATCACACAAGGTGCCTCCTGAATTTCAATTATTAACTTCAGGAACAGACAAAATTGGATAGAATTTGCCTCCACCCTGATTTCAAATGACAGCATGAAAAAGGCAAGAATCCTGACATTCCTTGGCCATCTTTAGAAGATTCTTTGTCTCTCCTAGGGCTTTCTAACTGTCCCATTTCTCTTTCTGCGCCATCTATAGGACCTAGAATATTAATTATTGAAAATAAAACATAATTTAGAAGATAGAAAAAGGTAAGAGAGCATGAGCCTGCTCTGAGGCACTCTCTTCACTTACTCAAATTGAAAGAATGCAAATTACATTGTCTCCTTGGTTTACACTTGAGTTGCAAAGTGTAACATGAATTAACAAAAAGTCCTTGATGTTAACAAAATCCCAAACAAAACAATTCTACATTGTAGATGGCCTAAACCATTAGAGATTAAAATCCATCTAGTCACACTAATTCATGATATTGGATCTCAGAAGCTGATTCCATGTGTAACAAGGTGAGAGACAACCGGGTCAGGAATTTGTCTAGGGAGAGCTGAAACATAGATTTACTGTCTATTAAATCTCTGGGCCAGTTCTGATGAGGTGCTGCACCAGTCACTGTTAAAACTGTATCAGAAATATGTTGGGGAAAAGCGCAGGCACAAGGACAGCGTTACCATAGGCTGTGAGTATATCCTGGTTTCTGTTCTCTATGGAAAGATGTAGAACACCAGATTAAAATAGCAAGGAGGGTAGCTGTGCCTAGGAAACCATACAGCTTCTGGTAGCTTCCTACATGATAGCAGAAGAGAGGAGACTTCCCCTGAGTTTTTACATGCTGCTTGCTACTTACATAATGACTCTCTGCATCAACTAGTCTTATATTGCTTTCCTAAGCACGTCTGTTTTTCAGCATGAGAGAGGGTGCTGAGGATGTAGTAGGGTGGAAAGGCTCCTTCAGGAATGGAGTGGATGGCCTGCTAGATCACAGCTGCTTTTAGTGGTACTGATCTGTAAGCTCAGCCTGTGCTTGAAGGCTCTGGTGCAGTAGGGCACTGGCTACTTTTTGTTCCACCACACTTGTGCACTGCAGAGCAGGACAGTCTGGGGAGTTACACCTGCAGCAGTATGGGCAGCTCTTGACTCAAGGGAAAACATGCTGGGAATCTGAAACATATTCATACTGGAGATAATTACACTTGCAGTATCTGATTGTACAGCCATGTTATGCTGATGGGTCTGTCCTTCAAGTCAGAGGCACTTAAGGATGTTTTTTGTAAGGGGTATTCAGTGTCTCTTTTGCAGATCTGGAGACCAGCCCTTTAAAAAAGATTCTCAAAACAAATTTCCCCCTTGCATTTAAGGAAATAAAATCCAAACAATGCAATTTGATTGTGCTTCCAGGTTTCCAGTCTGACCAACAAAACTAAGACCTATGGAGCCCCTCGTGACAGGCAAAGGCAAATACAGACATGGGGAGGTCTGATTGACTAAACACATCTATCACCAGAACTCATTCAGAAATGAAAGCAAGGTAACTCATTGTAGGGAGGGACCTGAAGGGAGACTGGTTGAAGCTCTACTGCAGCCAGTAGTTTGGGGAGGAAGCAGAAAGCTGATGCCAAAAGAAAGACAAAAGACAGGTAGATGTTCAGGCAGAAGAAAAGTAGAAAGAAAAAGAGGGTTGTGCTAAAAAAAAAATAAAAGATAACCTTCCTATCTTGGTGTAAAAGGTCCATCTATATGTCAGTAAAGAGGTTACAATGGGTAGAGCAAAGCTTTAATGAGAGAGTGAAAGAAGCCATGCAAAAGCCTACTCTAGGGAAAGCATGAGATAGTCATGGCACAGGATGGGTGCTGTAACAGATGCAAGGTCAGGGTACGGGGTTTTGACATGTTGAAAGGAGAGCAATACATCTGGGAACTGACTGCACATGCACAAAGAAGCTGAGATCAGTAGTTGAACATGACTCAAAAGATATGATTAAGTAAATGCTTACATTTAGTAAGCGAAAAGTACAAAATGTCAGAGACCTGTCTGAGCTCCATTCATTACTTAATGTCCCAACTGTCCCTACTGTGACCTGGATAAAGGTTAACGGTGCAGTCAGAGCATGGGTTTGGTGTTGCCTGTTGACTTCAGTTAAGCTGATCTTCCAAAGAGGTGTTTATATAGAACATAATAGACTTTTTCCTCTTTGTTTATTCCATTTAATTCTGCTGTCACAGTTTCCCTTCCCAGCTCTCTCGAAAGCTGGGAGGGGAATTGAAAAAACAGTTACTAATTGTGGAAAATGCTTGCCTTTGAGAGTTCATAGTGCTTTTAAAGTAAATGTTATTACAATGAAAGCTATATAAAATCTCCAGAGGTCCAAAGACATTTTCTGTGAAATTCTCTGCTCCAGTTTCAAGCAAAAAAACCATTAATGCCTCAAAGGCAGAAGGGAAGGAAAGGAGTGAGTGTGCTTCAGCCATTTGAAATGATCTCTCTGTTGAGGATTACTGTAGCAGCTTTGGTCGTCAAAACCCCATCTCCTCTATCAAGGTGCAACAGACCTACTGGCGGTTACACTGACGTGTGTAGAGCTATTGCACAGCTTCCCTCCGATACAGAGCACATAAAAAAATATATATGACTATAGCCACTGGGTCGCTTTGAACTCCTGCTGGTTAAATATTTTTATCATGCCTCTTAGCAGCACACTCCCAGTAAACTGAAAACGTATTGACACATCTGCCTTGGGAGATTAGTACTTGGAGCAGACAAAAGCAATTAACAGATCTGACAGTATCCATGCAAATCGTTCACCACCCTCCTGCAGAAGGCCCCAAACTCAGCTACACTGGCAAGCTTCTGGTTCCACACTGGCCTCTTCCCAGCATTGTCCCAGTGGCACCAGGCACTCCCAGAATCAGTCCTCGCTGCCATGACCTGACACCAAATCACTGCTCTCTCCTCTCCCAGAGACAGCATGAGAAGCCTCCTCATTCCCGCCAGGTAAGAGATTCACCTTGCTGCTCCTGAGAGTTATCTATACGATTTTCCCAGAAAAAGCACTGCATTCCTGCCCTCTAGATTCAAGTATCTTGCAGTTCATTTCCTGAAACTGAATTGAAGGATTTAAAAACAAAGCTTATATAGTCCCACCATAAAACCTGCCTTAGCAGGGGGGTTAACTTTGCAGCTGCCTGAATGTCTCTGAGGAATCTCACAATTCAGATGTGGGAAACCAAGGTGAAGGTCCTCTCTGCATCCCACAATTATTATTTTTTTTTGTTTTGACTAAATAGCACAAGAGCAAAACCACAACAGGCCTCTCCTCCATAGCAACGCAGATAACCTCAACTCTGCCTTCACAAAGAGACCACAAATGATAAAATTTAATTCCTCCGTTGCAAATGCTACACTAGTGGCTTTAACAAATATATGCTGACCCACGTGCTTAGAGGTAACATCCAACAGGGTAGCTGAAAACCAGTCCTTCAGTCTCAGATCTTACTGAGTATTGAAAATCAGATTTCAGCAGAAAAGTTGGCTGTAGCCTTAACGATTAACTGCTTTGTAATTACAAAAAGTAATCATTATTTATGAATAAAGGTAAAGCTGCTCAGTGACAGCATTGTGCAAACGTGATACCCCCTAAAGACAGTAAAGACCCATCGCGAAGGCCATGGGTCTTATGTTTTACATTGACAGCAAGAGGTTTTCCCAGCAAGGACAGCGAGCTGGGTTTCTGCAATACAGCCGCCTTACCCCTGCTTCAGGCTCCCTCGTGCCTTGTGCCTTCTACTGCTTGGGTTGAGGTCTGGGTTTCATTCGCTAAACACGGCCGGTTTGGGGTGTTCAGGGGGACGAGAGACGGGGGCCGGGGCCCCGCCGCGCCGGCACCTCTAGGGGCTGCTGTGCTGCCGTCAGTGCGGGGAGCAGGAAAAGCAGCGGAGCTGTGGGAAAGTGCGGTCGCCGGACAGCCCGGCCGGACCTCCCTGTCGGAACGGACGGAGAAGGGGCACGGCTCCTTACCAATGTGCTCGATGAGGTTCCTCCAAGAGTCGGGCTGGGCGGGCAGCGGAGCCGGAGCGTTGGCGGCGGCAGGGCTCTCCTCAGAGGCAGCGGGAGGCTCCCTGTGGGAGGCAGAGGCACTCTCAGCCACTGTAGCAGGGCGGAGGGGGTCCGGCCTTCTCCGCCCCGGGCGCGGACCCTCGCGTCCACCCTCCTTATACACACCCCCCGCTCACCTGCCGGGCTGTCCAGCCGAGCCGTCCTGGTCGAGAGCGCAGGCGGCGCTGAGAGCCGCGGCTAGCAGCTCCATGGCCGGCGGCGGCAGGCGGCTGCCGAGCAGCTCCGGCGGCAGCTCCGGCGGCAGAGGCAGTGGCGCGGGGCTGGGGGAGCCCGGGCGGTTGCCAAGGTAACGGGGGTAGGAAGGCAGCAGCCTGCGCGGAAGGGAGAGGGGAGCTGCGGCCGGCCTCGGGGCGCCCTCGCAGCCCCCGAGACCCTTTGAGCCCCCATGTCCCTCTTAGAGCCTCCCCAATCTCCTCAGAAAAATCTCCTCAGACACCCCCTCTCCGGCATCCGCATGGGCTCTCCCCCGAATATCTATAGCGAGACCCCTCAATTCCCCGCAGAGCATCCATCCCCTCATATCCCCCTCAGGCATCCCACAGTTTCTCCCCACAGAGACCCCTCAAAACGGCCTCAGAACTTCTCCTCGGGCTCCTATAAGCCCCTCAGAAACCCCTGGCTCCTCTCCGTGTTCCCACATCTCCACAGACCCACAGAGCTCAACCAAATCCCCGCGGACCTCCTTCAAGCCTTCCCAAAACCCGTCCCGAGACCCCCTCAGAACCCGTTAGAGTTCCCCAACCCCGCTCCCTCAGAACCCCTCCACATCCTCTTGGGAGCCTGCCAAACTCAGTCTTTCGAGCCCTGAGTCCCCCGGCAGCCCCTCGGAGCCTCCCTGCAGACCCTCTCAGAGCCTTCAAAATCCTTTCTGAGCTCCCCGTCCCCCTTCCAACTCACCTCTCACAGTCCCCGCTCCCCTTCAGCCCCCCCCCACCTTGCGCCTGGCACCCCTGCCCGTAGAGACCTCCTCAGCCCCTCAGCTCCCCTCCAGCGCTCCAGCGCAGGTCCCTCCTCCGCCGGGAGGCTGACTCCCTCCTCCCCAAGGGCCCCCCCAAAAGGCAGGAATCCCTGCCCCAGGGGCCCCACACCTTCACAGGCATCCCTACCTCCATCCGCCCTGCTCTCTTGCAGAGAGGCTCCTTCCTCAGATGCAGGGAAACCCCTTCTCCATCCCCTCCCTCCTCAGCAAGGCATCTTCCCCCTGTAAGCACCCACACACCCCATCCCACCCCATGCAGCTGCCCGGGCCCCAGCTCCTCTTCTCCATACACAGCATCCCCTCCTGGCTAGAGGTGGGGTCCTACCCTAGCACTGACCTCTCTATCCTTCCTCAGACTCGGGGCATAGCACTGCCCCCCATTCCCTGCACCTCTCTGCCTATTGTGCGGCTGGTCCCGTCTTTGAGGGAGAAGAGAGTGTGGGAGAGAGGGGCTCTCCTGAAATGCTTCCAGATCTGGTACATATGGTGCATTTCTTCTCCGGGAACGAAACCCTGAGATGGAGGAGGAATATAACCGGGAACCTCAGCCTAATCCCTCCTGCCGGGGACTGCACCCATGGTTCCCCCTCGGGATTGACCACTGTCCTCTCTTCCTTCGGCAGGGCTTTGCACCCACTCAGTCATCTCCCCTGTCTCCTCTTCCTTAGCGACGCTACTTCCGTAAGGATATGTTATCTCGTTTAGGCAGTAAGTATCTGAGTACTCAACGATCTGTATCTGTCTTCCTATAGGTAATTGTTTTTCCTCCCCAGGGGTACATCCTCTTGAGCTCCACAGTATGATTACACCCTCGGACCTGTTTGAGCGTTCGTGGACAGGACGGGTGCAGCTCTTCCCTACATGTTAGTAAGCCCCGGCAAAAAAAGGGTCATCTGCACCACATTGCAACTGAGGAGTTAAAAGTCAGAAAATGCTCAGCTGTGCATCACATTCGCTTTCTCGCTGCTGTATAAAGAACCATGTGGTTTGGGTTTCTTTTAAATGCGTCATAATGTTATTTATGCAATAATATAAAATCTATGCATTGATCTGTATGTTTAAAATTGTTTCATTTTCATCATTTTTGTATTGTATATGCTAAACGATCTATCAGGATAGCTTCCAGTCAGCACATGACTATACATTCAGAAAAACTCCTTCAGCTTATGTGAACTAGATCTCAATCTGGCACACAGGAGAGCTCAGTCCTTAAGTCATTAAGAGGCAGAACAGGAGAGAAAAACAGCTGGAAATGTCATTGAGGACTCAGAGAATACTGTCAGACCTATCCAAGTCCAGTCCTGGACAGTGAGATTGGAAGGACTAGGCAAGTGGTAGGAAAAATCAAGGTGAGAGCTAGAGCCCATTTTGCACTCAGGAGGAGGAGAACAGCCTGACAACTGTGACTGTACAGAGACAGACTGTCATGGGGTAAATGGTCACTGTGGGGTGAAAGTGGGTCATTAAACAGTCATTATCAGTCATTAAACACTGGGGCTACAGGGCTTGGGGAGATATGCTGAGTGAGGGGGCAGTACAAACCTTGTAGAAAGGATAAAGTGGCAGAGACTATCCGAAATGACTGACATTTTGATGTCTTGCTGCCAGGGCAAGAATATTGTCAGGTGTTTTAGTAAGTGGGTGGGATGCTGAAAGCTTCTTTCTTAGAAAAGGGGTGGTGGGGGGAGGACATTAACTGTGTAAGCATTTTCATTATCTTGAATTCTGGAAAAGGAGAGGTGCTGCTTTATGTTTTCTAAAGGAAAGGATCAAGACCATTGGGGAGTTCTCTCTAGTATGCAAAGGGAAGTCAGTGCATAAGCTGTTACAGTGATGGAATGAATATATATCTAAACAGAACTTTGGGGTGTATTTACTAAAAACAAATAATAAATCTTTCAGAATTATGCTTTAAGAATTTTACAGATTCTATCCCCTTTGCTTCACTCCCAAGGGTTAAATCTGTTGCAAATTAAAATTTCCTTTTAGAAAAAGCAACTGGGTCATAGTATGAAAAACTTTCAAAAATAGAAAGCATCTTTTCAGGATCCTGTAACTGTCAGTGTGATCCTGCCTGTCTTCCTTTTCCTTTCAAATTTTCCAAAATAATTTCACCTTTGTTCTGAGGTGAAAACTAAAAGTAATAATGATAAAAATGATGGAAGCTATGAAGAGATGAGAACACCAGCTGACAGTGAAGTGTCCCTTGTGGCCATGGGTGACCACAGTTCTTGTGTCTCAGAGACCTGTTTCACTGTGTGGCAATAACTAGTAGTCTACTTTTCCTTCCTTTAGAACTTATTTCTTTTTTAGTTGTAATTTGGTCTTTCAAAACTGTTACTCTTTCTTCCTTTGCAGACTTATTCTTGTACTTCGTGTTGACATACAGAGAACATTTGTAAACAGAACAAGTGCCTGAGAAATAATTTTTCTCCTAAGTAAGGTGACAGAGTGTTCCCAGTTATCTGGGACCATATTAAAGAAGGGATTTTTAGCAAGAAGGAGATATTTTTGTCCTAGAAAAATTGTCAGGATTTTCTAAATCTTGCTTTTCTGTTTGGGGACAAACCAGAAAGTTTTCAAAGTTTGTCATTTAAAAATGAAGGTAGGCAAACAGGCAATTCTCCCTCAGTGGTCTAGTGACTGGGATGTGGGGGATCCAGGTCAGAGTCATGGCTGTGTCATTGCTTCACATCCCACATGTTACTGCCTGTTCCAGGGCAGATCAGTCTCTCTTCCTAGGGCTGCTCTACTTTCTGTGGTCACTTGGAAACATGCTTGAGCGTAATGAATGCCTTGTTCACCACATACCACTTTAGGCCAGCCAATACTGAACAATTTGTCCCAAGTAAAATTTCTCCCAGGTAAAATAGATCCAGCAAAGCTGCCTCTTTCTTCCTCCCTGCTTTCACAATTTTTAGGATTTTGTGTGTGGTTAAAACTGACCAAGCTCCTCAAATTTTCACTCAGCTCCCTGAGGCAGATTTCTACCCCCACCTCTATGCCAGCACTCATGCTCATCTCATTTTTGGTGAACAGGTTTGGGGGCAGTTAAACTAGGGGAATTTTTTTTTTTTTTTTTGTAGAACTAGTTTTGTATGCATCTGGATTGTCTCAGGTTGTCTCACTACAGGGTGAGCTCAATGTGAGTGCCAGCATAGCAGAGGTGGCAGACGTGCAGATGGATGGCAGGATCGTGGCAGTTTCGCCTTGGATTATTTTACACTGCTGCAGAACTGCAGTTTCAGGCAGCAGTTCCCACTCCATCCAATCTTAACTGTCTGGGCGGGAGTTTGGAGCAGGTTTTCTTTTCTCTCTCACTGTATCTGCAATGAATTTGATCCAAAACCTAAAAAGCTTTCCCTGATATTAAATCAGTAAAATCTCATGATGACAAATCAGTTTTCTGACCCAAATCCCTGTATTTCATCTTACAATCCCCTGTCTAGTTTTAAGGGGAAAGAAATAATCTGACTACTATAGAACAACATACACTAAAGCAACTAAGTTAAAAATCCTACCCCAGCATCATACAAGTGGTGCTGTGTGCCCTGCACTCTTGTTGGTGACAGAAGTCATGCAAAGCCCTGACAGACCAAAGCCTAGTTTTGTCTCAGGATTTATAGAATCATAGAATCCTTGTGGTTAGACATGACTTCTGAGCTCATCTAGTCCAACCGTTAATCTAACACTCCATGCTCACCATGTGCCCAAGTACCACATCCATATGTTTTTGAACACTTCCAGGGATGGTGATTCCACGACTTAACCTGGGCAGCCTGTTCCAATGCCTGATAACCCTTTTCGTGGTGAAATTCTTCTTAATATCTAATCTGGACCTCCTCTGGTGCAACTTAAAGTCATTTCCTTTTATCACTTGCTACTTGGGAGAAGAGACCGACCCCCACCTTTCTGCAACCTCCTTTCAGGTAGTTGTAGAGACAGGTAAGGTCCCCCATGAGCCTCCTTCTCTCCAGACAAAACAATCACAGTTCCTTCAGCTGCTCCTCGTAACTCTTGTGTTCCAGACCTTTGACCATCTTTGTTGCCCTTCCCTGGATATGCTCTAGCAACTTTGTGTCCTTGTAGTGAGGACCACAGTGCTTGAATTCAAGGTGCAGCCTCACCAGCGCTGAGTACAGGGGATAATCAATTCCCTAGTCCTGGCCACACTGTTTCTGATACAGGCCAGGATGCTGTTGGCTGCCTTAGCCACTTGGGCACACTGCTGGCTCATACTCAGTTGGCTATAGGCCAACAGCCTCAGGTGCTTTTCTGCCAGGCAGCTTTCCAGCCACTCTTCCTCAAGCCTATAGCATTGCATGGGCTTGTTGTAGCCAAAGTGAAAGACCTGGCACTTGTCCTTGTTAAACCTCATCCCATTGGCCTCTGCCCACTGATCCAGTTTGTCCAGGTCCCTCTGCAGAGCCCTCAAACCCTCAAGCAGATCAACACTTCGACCCAACTTAGTGTCATGTGCCAACTTACTGACAGTGCACTCAATCGCCTCATCCAGGTCATCAATAAAGATATTAAATAGGACTGGTCCCAATACTGAGCCCTGAGGAAAATCACTTGTGACTGGCCACCAACTGGATGTACCTCCATTCACCAACAGTCTTTGAGCTTGGCCACCTGGCCAGTTTCTAACCCAATGGAGAGTACACCATAAACTCTCTTTTTTTCCCCCCCTGAGTTTTAGCATGAACTCTCTGTTTAGCCAGGCCAGTCTTCTTCTCTGCCAACTTGTTCAGCATACGGGGATGGCCTATTCCTGCACCATTATTATTTCCTTCTTGAAGAGTGTCCAGCCTTCCTGGGCCCATCTGCCCTTCAGGACTATCTCCCAAGGGATTCTCTCAACCATTGTCCTGAACAGGCCAAAGTTTGCCCTCTGGAAACCCAAGCTAGTCTTTCTGCTGACCCACCTCTTTACTTCTCCAAGAATTGAAAACTGTCATTTCATGATTGCTATGCCCAAGACAACCTCGAACACTCATATCACCTACCAGTCCTTCTGTTCATAAACAACAAGTCCAGCAGGGTGCCTTCCCTAGTTGGCTCACTCACCAACTGTGCTATGAACCTTCTGGACTGTTTGCTTTCTGATGTGTTGTATTTCCAGCACACATCAGGTAATTTGAAGTCCCCCACGAGAAAAAGGGCTAGCAATTGTGGGACTTCTCCCAACAGCTTGTAGAATGTTTCATCTGCCTCTTCATCCTGCTTGGGCAGTCTATAACAGAAGCAACCAGGATATCTGCCTTATTTGCCTTCCCCCTGATCTTTACCCATAAACATTCTACCTTGTTGTTACCATCATTGAACTTGAGTTATTCAAAACACACTCTAATGTACAGGGCTACTCCACCATGTCTCCTTCCTTGCCTGTCCCTTCTGAAGAGCTTATAGTCATCCGTTGCAGCACTCCAGTCACGTGAGCCATCCCATCACATTTCAATGATGGCAACAATATCATAGGTTACCCTGCTATATAATGACTTTCAGCTCCTCCTGTTGCCCATGCTGCTTGCATTGGTGTAGATGCATTTCAGTTGGGCTAATGATCATGCCTCCAACAGTGTCTTACCACCCCCAGGCTCATCTCTAGTGAGCCTGGGTTTATCCCTTTCCCCCTCTGCATCTAGTTTAAAGCCCTCTCAATGAGCCCTGCTAACACCTGAGCAAAGATCCTTTTCCCCTTTGAGAAAGGTGAACCCTGTCTGTTGCCAGCAATAGATTTCTTAGGATCCCCAAGCACACAGGCACTGGAAAGAATGGAAATTATTCTTAAGGCCATCTGATGATGGCTGTACTCTGGTGACATGGAGCATGACCATGGTTCAGCTCCCTGGGGACGAAGGAGAGCAGGTTTTAGCTTGCATATGTTCTGCAAAGAAGGGGTTTGTGTGTTCATGATAGGAACAGCATATTGTTCCTATCTTCACTGTACTGCTTTTGGAAATGATTTTAAATGCTGGTTGACCTGGTCCATGCTTGCATTAAAAATGTGATAATTGATGTGAATTTATAATTAGTTTGTTAAAATTTAAGTTATGTTTGGGGGTTGAATTTTCAATCTTGGCTTGTGTTTTCAGACACTAGCAATTCTGAAAAAAATATTAATCATTTGAATTAAGATTTCTTATGTGCAACTAAACTCAAAAGCAATCCTTAGAATAAAGTTATGCAAAGAGCTTGTTTTTAAACAACATTGAAATGCATTTTTAAATGTTCTATTATAGCAGTTTTTAGAAACTAGACCTCCCCTTCTAGAAACTAAAAAGAGAAGATACAGTCCAACAAATCTGATTAAAAATTCCCCAAACACTTCTAGTCAGTGGGAGTTTCACACCAAGAAAGGCCACAAGATGAGGTAAGAATCACTGTTTTAATCTGAGCTAACCAATTCTGTGAAAAGGTGTGAAGTTAGTAATAGATTTTCAATAATGTTATACCTAGTCAAGGATATTCTCATACTTCAGGTTCATTCATGTTCTCTCTGTTCACTCATGGTTTTTAGCACTACTTCTGACAATGGGTATGTCTGTGCAATTTTTATTCTTGGGTTTTGACTTTTTAAGTGGGAGATAAGTGGAAATCCTCATCCATAATATTTTTAGATCCTAAAGGCCAAGAGCACATCTGTTCTCCTGAACCTCCTTAAGCTTTCAACAAAATACCTTAATTATATCTGTTGGGGTTGGCAGCTCTACTGATAACTAAAAATGTTCAGAACTTCCTCTTATGAGATCTTTACCTTTAGCAGCCTCTAACATTTTGGTGCTCATAATCATTATGGTTAAATTTTAATTTCTTATAATCTATCGTAGACAGGTTATTTTTTATACATTAAAAAGAACTAGCAACTTCTTAGGCTTAGGAAAATATTATTGGATCCCTATTAAAGGAAAACAGAAAACCTGTTGTTCTATCATTTGAGAAGTTTTGTTTTCTGTTGAAATACGAGTTTAAACTTGGGGTGTGCCAGGGCTTCATCTTTGCTACACTGATGAAAATCTGTAGAAATTATAGGTCCTTTTCCACTCTGCTATATACACAAAATTTAGAATTAAATTTTAGCATCTAAAATTGCTGAGCTGCTGCTCATGGGGAGAATGTGTGCCATGCTCAGATCTGAGAGAACCATCTCTGACATTGCAGCTGGGAAACCTGCCTTGTTCAGTTCTAGGCATTGTGAATATAGGCCATTTCTGCTGTATTTTTGTGCTTGCTGAGTCCAGGCAGCATGATGAGAAAACTACTTGACTGAAGAATAGAGGGAGCAAAACTCAAGCATGGAGAGGGAGGGGGTCTACTGCTGGACCAGGAGACTTCTATGAAGAGAGGAACTTGCCCACAGGTGGGTGCTTGAGGAAATGGTGAGTTGGAAAAGGCTGCAAAACATAGTATGGGAGCTAGGAGGAGGGAAGAGAGATTAAGATCATATGAGAGCCAAAAGCCTGGAGAACATGAGAACACTGAGATATAAGCTGCAGGAGAGAAGAGAGAGGAATCATATCTGGGAAACAGTAGACTGAGGAAATAGTAAGAGGAATTACAAGTTGAAGCTGATAGAAAAGGAGAGAAACAAAGAGATTGGTTGAGGACCTGAGGGCCAGAGGATGTCCAGATGAAGCAGATTAGATTGGGAGATCTGGAGGTCAAAGTCTAGACCTTGCTGGGTAATGAAACAATAACAGGGCTGAAAAACCTGATGAGCAGAGTCTGGGTGGAATAGGTGGTAAGACTGGGATTGGGAACTCCATTGACTTCATGCTGGAAGGATACTTAATTAGAATTGTGTATGTTATCACAACTATTCTATATGATCCTGTGAAATATAAGATTTTGACAATAAGAACATTTTAATATCTACAGGGTTTATTTTTACTGAAAATTAATCAGTTTTTGAATTTCTTCTCCCTGCAAATACTGTTGCTCTTAGACTTTTTAAGATTCAGATTGTACAGAAAGAGGGACAGGGAAAAAAACTGTTTAAAGCAAAAAAATTGTTGTAGTGTGACAAAATATGAAGGTTTGGTTGACATGTGTTTGCACCAACTATTCCTGACTTCACCACTTACAAGCAGAAGCACCACTGGCAGCATAGAGAAGACTATAACAAATTTATTTCATAAGTAGAAAGAAGCTGTTTGAGTATGGTATAAGGCCTTTTGTAATGCAGGTCCCAACCTCTTTGGAGCTTTCCCCACTTAGAATTCTGGTTAAATCAGGGCAAATAATGCTGTGCTAATGGATGCTAAACCAAAGTCACACAGGCATCCTTCAGATTGCTATTTTATAAGCATACTGTTTTTTTTCTAATACACTTTTGCACAAATTCAAACAAATCAGATTCCCTTGCTGCTAAAGATGACTATTTGTATTCAGTGTTGTAATACTTCTATTTTTTGATCTCAGATCAAATGTAATCAAGTGGTTTTTAGATGATTCTTGTTCCTCAGTATTGGGAGCTTCCTAACTATAGCCTAAAAAAACTTGTTTGTTCTGCACTTGTAGAGCAATAACCTTGCTGTCAGCTTTGCAACATGAAATCTCCCACTGTACTTCTCCTCCATTGTATCTAGTGGCCCATAATAAAGATGTATCTTTTTTGGAATCTGACTCAGTGGGAAATGGTAGATAATTAATACAGTAATGCTGCAGAAACATCTCTATTCTATTAGAAATGAAATCAATGTCCTATTAGCTGGTAATATAGGGTGGACAACGATTCCTTTCACTGTTTGAAATGACTATTCTGCTGGTCTCTGTGGGGGCTGATTTAAGGTGAGGCTGACAGTTGTGGAAGGCCAAGTGTTGAGTTTTGCACCTGGGAAAGACCAACGCCATGTATCAGTATAGATTGGGGACTGACCTGTTGGAGAACAGTGAAGGGGAAAGGGACCTGGGGGTCCTGGTAGATAGAAGGATGACCATGAGCCAGCAGTGTGCTGTAGTGTAGGGCTATCGGTTGGACTAGATGATCTTGAGGGTCCTTCCAACCGTAATGATTCTGTGATTCTGTGTGATTCTGTGATTCTTGTGGCCAGCAGGGTGTATTAGAAGGGGTGTGTTTAGCAGGTCAAGAGAGGTTCTTCTCCCCCTTTACTCTACCCTTGCGAGGCCACATCTGGACTATTGGGTCCAGTTCTGGGCCCCTCAGTTGAAGAAGGATAGGGAACTGCTGGAAAGAGTCCCATGCAGAGCCACCAAGATGATGAAGGGGGTGGAACATCTTCCTGATGAGGAAAGGCTGAGGGAGCTGTGTCTCTTTAGCTTGGAGAAGAGGAGACTAAGGGGTGACCTCATCTATGCTTTTAAATATGTGAAGGGTGGGCGTCAGGAGGGTGGGGTCAGGCTCTTCTCAGTGAAGCCCAGTGAGAAGACAAGGGGCAATGGTTGTAAGCTGAAACATAGGAGGTTTCGTGTGAATATAAGATTTTTTTTTTTTTTTTCCCCAGTTCAGGTGCCAGAGCACTGGCCCAGACTGCCCAGAGAGGTTGTGGAGTCTCCTTCTATGGAGATATTCAAAACCCATCTGGACACGCTTCTGTGTGACCAGGTCTATGGAATCCTGCTGTGGCAGGGGGGTTGGATTATGTGGTCTTTCCAGGTCCCTTCCAACTCCTAACATTCTGTGATTCTGTGACACCATGGGTGGATGTTTTTCTGTGATGACATTTTATGATCTCTGTCTGCACAACTGCTGCCACTCTGAAGATGGGAGGACTGATCACAGTAGGAATCACAGAATCACAGAATGTCAGGGGTTGGAAGGGACCTGGAAAGATCGTCTAGTCCAATCCCCCTGCCACAGCAGGATTCTTCCCCGCCTGGGAATCGAACCCGAGTCCTGGCAGTGAGAGCACTGAATCCTAACAAAAAAGCAGCTTTTGTTGAGTTCAGTTCCTTACAAGTCTTTGGCTCTTGTTACTCTGAAAAACAGGAGCTGTGCTACAAGCTCAGCACTGAAATGTTTGTGCAAAGTCAACCGAGTTGCCAGGAAGCGGCTCATTATGTGACAGGGATGGATTTTTGTACAATGTGGAAGACTGGAAGGGAGCAATTGGATCTTGTGGAGAATTCTAGAATGCTTAGGAGGAGCTGGGGATCACATAGGAGAAAGCTCATGAGAAAAAAATAATTTGAGAATAGTTAGGCATAAGAATGTTCTTGAGAAGTCTCTTATAGAGGATGTATGGCAGATTTTGGTACACCAGCAATAATGTTTGAGGTCAACTTGTTTACATACCATCAATATTTTGAGATAAATGAACTACCATTCTCAGAGCTTTGAATGACACAAATCACTAGTGGGTTTGAAGGAGCCTATAGTGCTTTTCCTTAATCTGAGTGTTAACATCCATATCCCATCTGAATGCAGATGAAGATTCCTGATCTGATTACTACATTCCCCAGCTGTGTATACTGCTTGTCCTGAATTATGTCACATGGCTACATGTGAAGTGACATCCCTACCTGTGAAGAACTCATTTTTGTCAGACCTGCTGGTTATCTTCATGCAAGGAGAAGGTATTGTGCCTGTCTAGCCCAAGTATTTATATAGGTGCTGTAGGAAACTGCTGAATGTGAAGACGTGCAACCCTGATGCCCCACTCAATTCACTCCTGAGAACCCCACGGACCTTCCCACTGCCAGTCAGAGGTGCTTATACTGTCCTTTCTGCAGAACTGCTAGCTTCTGCTTTCAGAAGAATTCTTATCTGAGAGGTACCAGTTTTATTATTTTGGGGAGAGATTAAATGCATTTCTTGAGACCAGTAATAAGATTTTAGAAGCCTTATTTGCACAATGGCTTGTTTTCCCAATAGAAAGGAGAGAAGACTGATTACTGCAAATAATGGCAATATCCTTAGGCTCCTGCAGGCCTTTCACAATGCAGATTTCTAGTGATTCTCTTATAAATTACAGCTGATCTTTTAGAGAAGCGAAGAGGAGCTGCAACTTTGTTCTCATTCTCTGTCAAATTTCTCTGCTCTATTTCAAGAGATGATGCCACGCAGCATCATTGCCTCCTTTTAGCAGACACATGGCTTTGCACAGTTCAGAGCTGCCTAAGTGGCAGTGTCAGGATGTCAGAGGTGGACAGTGATGATTATGCCACAAGGAGAGGAAAACAGATGGGTTTGACATTGCAGCAGACTGTAACTGTCTAGTCTCATATGCTCAGTTTAATCATAATGCCAAAGGGCAATCAGTTTTAGCCAGGGCAATTAATTTATTTAAATCCAACTTGACAGTTTGGCTAACATTTTTTTTCCTGGAGTCCTTTCCGTAATGAAAGGTGCCTGAAAAGGCACTATGCATTACAACAACACAGCTGGGCTCAGAAATTAGGACCAGCAGCGTAGCAAAATTCATGCACCTTTAGAGGGCAAGTGTTCAGCACTTTCAGCTTGATCTTCTACAGTACAAGTAGAGACTATCTCATAGTTGTATACACAAGAGATAAGGAGCTGGAGAGGGAGTTTGAGAGAATATCTCACTTGTGCATTTGAAAATGTAAGGAGAGGTAGTTGCTCCTCTCTCTGCCTGGCTGCTGTGGCAAGAGATCACAGAATAACAGAATGTTAGGAGTTGGAAAGAACCTGGAAAGATCATCTAGTCCAACCTCCCTGCCACACCAGGATTCCGTAGACCAAGTCACACAGAAGTGCGTCCAGACGGGTTTTGAATATCTCCAAAGAAGGAGACTCCACAACCTCTCTGGGCAGTCTGGGCCAGTGCTGCAGCACTCTTACTGTGAAAAAATTTCTGTGTGTATTCACATGGAACCTCCTATGCTTCAGTTTACAACCATTGCCCTTGTCTTCTCACTGGGCTTCATTGAGAAGAGCCTGACCCCACCCTCCTGACACACACCCTTCACATACTTAAAAGCATAGATGAGGTCACCCCTTAGTCTCCTCTTCTCCAAGCTAAAGAGACACAGCTCCCTCAGCCTTTCCTCATCAGGAACATGTTCCACCCCATTAATCATCTTTGTGGCTGTGTGCTGGACTCTCTCCAGCAGTTCCCTATCCTTCTTCAAGTGAGGGGCCCAGAACTGGACACAATATTCCAGATGTGGCCTCACAAGGGTAGAGTAAAGGGAGAGAAGAACCTCTCTCGACCCACTAACCACACCCCTTCTAATACACCCCAGAATCCCATTGGCCCTCCTGGCCACAAGAGCACACTGCTGGCTTATGGTCATCCTTCTATCTACCAGGACCCCTAGGTCCCTTTCCCCTTCACTGCTCTCCAACAGGTCAGTCCCCAATCTACACTTATACATGGGGTTGGTCTTTCCCAGGTGCATTAAAAAACATAGAACATTAGTTTTTTGGGCAATGTATTTGAAGAAGCCCTTCCTATTGTCCTTGACCTCCCTTGCACGGTTTACTTCCAGAGAGGTCTTATCTTTCCTAGTTACCTCCCTACTATCTCTGATAACAGTCTTGTACTCTTCCCATGTGGCCAGCCCCTCCTTCCATGACCTGTAGACTCTCTTCTTCCACTTGTGTTTGCCCAGCAGTTCTCTACTTAACCATGAGGGTCTCCTGACTCCCTTCCTTGATTTTCTACGTGCTGGGATGTTCTAATCTTGAGCTTGGAAGAAGTGGTCCTTGAATGTTAACCAACTATCCTGGGCCCCTTTATCTTCTAGTACTCTGTCCCATGATATTTTCCCTAGATCAGGGATGAGGGTAAATTTATGGGGTGTATGTAAGTTCTTGGATCGTGGGATCGTGGCCTTCTTCTGGACTTATGTGATTGAGGGATTTAAGCCAAGAAGGGCTACCTCACTGAAAGCTTCTGTTGCCTATCAGTTCTTTAAAGTAAACAGCAAAAAGAAAGTCAGAATACTTCAGAAAGCACCTTTGTAGCTACTTCTTCACCTATTAAATTGTGTTTTCCACATGGGGTTGTATGGCAGGCTTCATGAGCCCTCTGGGAAGGCTGAGAATGGGATCACAATGTGATCATCCTTACACTGGGATGTTTCATAAGAAACTTACAGTACTGGGTGATCCCACATCCCATTACCCTTTTTCTATCTTCCCTAATGTCTTGTTCCTATTATTTTTCTTCACTGTCTTCTCCAAACTCATGCTGATAAGACCCTTTATACCACAACATTAGTTCTAAACAATATATATCATTAAGATTGAAAACAGTACTACAAGTTAAGGTGAGAAGGCATGAACCAGAACTATAGCTTAGACCAGCTGTCCTTCCCAAAACAAGCATTCTTGTTTTGACGCCACTCTGATATTCGTCAGCAGTTGCACAGTGCATACCTTGTGTGTGCACTTCCTTACCTCTGGATCCATAGTTCATCTAATGTTGTCTTATCAGTGTTTACTGAAGATGGTGATCCCTTATGAGGTACAACATTCAGAGGCTCTTTGATGGTTTCATTATTTTTGAGTGAACCTGCGATATAAGAGAAAGCCAAGAGGGTTTTAGAACAGTCTTTTTCTTAAGGGTCACAGAATCACAGAATGTCAGGAGTTGGAAGGGACCTCGAAAGATCATCTAGTCCAACCCCCCTGCCACAGCAGGATTCCCTAGACCAGGTCACACAGAAGCACATCCAGACGGGTTTGGAATATCTCCAGAGAAGGAGACTCCGCAACCCCTCTGGGCAGTCTGTGCCAGTGCTCTGGCACCTCAACTGGGAAAACATTTCTACATGTATTCACATGGAACCTCCTATGCTTCAGCTTACAGCCATTGCCTCTTGTCACTGTGCTTCAATGAGAAGAGCCTGACCCCAACCTCCTAACACTCACCCTTCACATACTTAAAAGCATAGATGAGGTCACCCCTTAGTCACCTCTTCCAGATGCGGCCTCCCCAGGGTAGAGTAAAGGGGGAGAAGAACCTCTCTTGACCTAACCACACCCCTTCTAGTACACCCCAGAAACCAATTGGCCCTCCTGGCCACAAGAGCACACTGCTGACTCATGGTCATCCTTCCATCTACCAGGACCTACAGGTCCCTTTCCCCTTCACTGCTCTCCAACAGGTCAGTCCCCAACCTATACTGATCCATGGAGTTGTTCCTTCCCAGGTGCAAAACTTGACACTGCGTCGTCTTTGTTTTTACTGTATGTAGTGATTTGATACACCGAAGGCAACAGGAATACCACAGACAAAGATGGCTACATTTTAGCTTGGATTTTCAAACAAGATTGAAGTGCCATTGGCTTGCATAGTGCAAGATTGTACAGCCTTTGTCACAGCTGCAAATGCAATAGAGAAGAGACATAAGTCCTTATTTAAAAGTAGCATTCTCTCCACTGAAAACTGGGTCCTGATAGTGATTTTCAGTGCAATTCTTTAAGCAGAAAAGGCTCAGCTGTGTGTGCCTGTGCATGCCAGGTCTGGTTTCCCAAGTCAGGGATTCATTGCTGTTCTGCTTTCAGGTACACAGTAGTGTTCAGTTAAATCAAGGTTACATTTGACTGAGACAGTACCTTTACTTCTAATTGCTTCTCCAGTTTCCCTCAGATGATCCTCTGATCCTTTCACAGGCAGACAAAGTTGTACTAAGCCCATGGCTTACTGCTGCAATACTTGGCAGGAAAGGATGCATTCGCTTTTCAAATGAAACACCCTGGTGTTTGAGGCCTGTTGATAAATGGGCTGGTTGTTTTTTATAGAAATATTCTGGTCTAAGTCATAATTCTGTTTGCATTTTGAACTGGTGACACCACAGGAAGGTCAATGTCCTGACCGAAACTGGTTTCTGATGTACCCTTTTTATCCATGCTACAGATTTTCAGAGGGAAAGGGTGAAATCAAGACTTTTAAAACTCCCTAAAACAGTGGCAAGGGCTTCTGAAATGCTAGTTTGTGTTTTTCACTTTGCCTTCTGAATAGGTTAAACATTTTATCTGCCTTGTCAGAGGAGATTGCTTAAAAAAAACCAAATTCTTTTTCCATTTAAAGGAAAGCACCTAGTATGTTTTACAGCTCCTAGGCTGTAAGTCAAAACTAGGCTGGTGCAAAGGGTGCCTATATAAAAGCCTTCCTCTCTGCTGGATTTACATTGTTCTACATTATTTTTCTTGTTCTCATTTCTTAAGTCTTTATTTTTCTCATTTTGTATCTCACTCTGTATTTTTCCCTGTATCTTTCCCTCTCTTCCTTTCTTGTTTCCTTCCCCTTTCCTTGCCTCCAGTCGTTCCCTAAGAAAAATGAGAACTCGTTAACAACTGAGCTTGAGTCAGACTCTAGGATAGCTGCTCTTCAAATGAGTTTGAAGTCAAGATAAATGAGCTCACCCATCTCTTGCTTCCATGCACGTCAGCAAATGCTGTCAGGAGAACTTCTTACTGCAAATGATGCTGATGTAGAAACACCCCTGTCCAGTTTCGGGGAGAGAGGATGGAATCAGAGGAGTAAAGGGAGATGATAGAATTGCTGCTTACACAATCCTAGCTGAATCTAAAAGCTGTTGCTCTGAGCTGGACTTGTTACAGTCATACTGGAGAAAGAGCTATTTATTGCTCCTAGCCCAGGTCTTGCTGTACAGATTGGAGAAAATAAACATTCCCAGTCTGTCCTGCTGAACAATTGCAGATGTGGAAGAAAAAGCCCCGTTTGGAACAGATCCTGTTTCAGCGGTGGTAGCAGAGAGAGGGGGGAGTGGGAGTGAAGTGAAGGTCAGCTTCTGTGGATGCTTTAATGAGCTGCTTGTCCTTCCTCAATGACACTGGCTAGACAAGGAGGGATGTCTTCCTGTGCTGTTGTCCTGATGCTGTGATGCTGCAGATGTATGAAGAAGGTGCGTCCTCTTGTGCTGGTCCTGCTGCAGTGGCACCTGCGGGGGAGAGGGCCTCCTCAGCAGCAATATGGACACAATGACGCTCAGGGAGCTGGAAAGACAGCGAGTCTCATCTGTGCTTGCTCTGCAGCAGTGCTCTGGGAAGGAAATGCGAGGACAGCTCTGCTCTCATCCTGGGGCTGCGCAGTCAGGGCGGGGAGCAGCTTTGCTCTGGCATAGGCAAGGCTCAGTTTATCCACAAACCTCACTGCAACAGTAGCAGATTATTAAACAGGAGCTCTCCTCTGCAGCTGTCTGTTGGAAACTTGGAGAAGGGAACGAAATTTCCTCCTGTTCATGCCATGGTGTTGAATGGGCCTTTATACTGCTGAAATAGAGTGGCTCCCTTGGTGAGGCAAGCAGGAGACACCTATTTTCTTGGAGTATTTCCCAAACCTCCTTTATTTTGTGGTGGTGAATGTTTGTGTTCTTTGTTTTCTTAGAAATCTGTGTCTGCTTTCAGGGACTGAAGCAGTGGGTTTAATACTGTGTAACAAAGCAATAGTTTTCAGTGACCTGCATAGCACACAAACATGAGGAGTAGCATTGTATCATTTTGAGTCATGCAGCTAGGCAAAGTTCAGAGTCCAGGGCATTGTTTCTGCTGAGATTATAATCAGAAGATAGAATTGATATCTTCACTGTGATTCCTTTTATTTACAAGGAGTTATAAAATTACATTTCTCAGAACAACTGGGAGATAAAGCAAAGGGCATTTTCTGTGTTCATAGTTTCAGGTGTCTTTCACATAGTGCTCAGATTAAAACCACTTCCAGGTTTTCTTGCAGCCCTGTTCCCAGTGCTTCTGAGTTTGTTGCAACAGCTGAGTGAAAGCATGGCCTTGCAGTCATGCTCTGTAGTGTTCATACTGAGAGAAAGCCAACTTGTTCTATTTCTACTGAAGCAATGGCTGAGGCTGGGGTTGTTCTGATCAGTTTACCATACAGTTACTCGTGCAGATCTTTCTACTTTTGAATGTCTTTTCGGTATGCTAAAGAAGTTCCTTTTTCATTGACAGTTCTGTGGCTTTCCCTGTTTAAATTATTTTTCTCTTGGAGAGCAGAGAGGAGGCAGAGCTGGGTCCCACATTTGTATAGACTCTACGCCATGAAGCATGTTTAAATATCCAACCGTTTTGTACTTCTAGGCTGAGCAAACAAGGATGGCACTCCTCTGCCAGCTGTGCCATAGGGCAGAGATGTTCTCTAATGTGCTTACTGCTGATCTGCATTCTACCTTCCCTGTTCTTTTTCTAATCTCATCAACTCCTGTAGCTCCTCATCCCATTGGAAAAGGAAATGTAATGGTGTTTGGGTCAGCACTTACCTGTAGCATGCCCCATGTGCGTTGCCTCTCTCAAAGTCTTTTTTTTCACTCTGCTTGGTATCCTCATTGACCGGTAGTACCTTGAATTTCTTTGAATGGCAATGTAATGTGTATGTGGGTCCATCTCATGGGTCTCCAGATTAGCACCTTCTGACTCTTCCTCACCTTCAGAGACCGAACATGGTTCTCCCAGTACCTGCTGAGAAAGGCCCTGCCAGAGCCCATCAGTGGAGGCCCTGCATGTGGCTTCTCTCTCCTGCCCTTCCATGGATTCCAGATCTTGTCTCTATGGCAACTGGGATGATGGATCAGTGGCAGAGAAGCAGAAGATATGTAGCCTCCACAACTCTGTCAGCTTTATCTGAATTAGAGCTGGAGATGGACAAACAACACAAAACAAAATAAGAAAAAAGAGGGCTGTTTTATTCTTACAAAGGGAGTGTCACTAACTGAAGTCATGCACTGGGCTGGAGTAGTTCTGCTCCCTGGCTCTACAGATGAGAAAGTCTACTTTCTCCTTTCATAACCTGAACCACAGCATGAAGCTCATAGCTACTAAATTTGGATCTGGACATCAGCTGTGCCAAAACTTTTGGACTGTTTGGAACTGGTGGTTGGTCTGGGACTGTTTCCAGTGTTACTGGAAGTGTATGAAGAACCCATTTGTTGGTTGTGGTGTTAAGTTTGGTTTGTAAATTACTCTGAGGTGTAGAGATTCTCTAAGCCTGTTTCTGTTTCTGTGGCTCAGTGGAACAGTGAAATAAAACCAGCTGCTCTTGAAAATAATCCATGAGAAACATGGCTTGAAAAGAAAGAAGAGGCTTTCTGTTTTCCTGTGCCTTCCTTGCTGTCCTATGTCTAAAGCTTTGGGGCTTGCAACAGTGATGGAAGGATTTCTGTTAAGTGGACCACCATCAATATTACATCTATAATCCTTCCTAACCTTAAATTCTTAACAGTAATTTATTCTACATTTATTTCCCTCCTATAATTTGTTTTATGCCAGATGAACCTGTAACAATCTCCTCTATATCAAAGCTCCTATGTGCTTCAAGTTGTCCATATTACTTAGACTGGGGTAGAGACCTGTCTCTTTTTTGTGACCTTTGAGATGCTGACATAGTTTGCAATGCTTAGCAGATAGTTGCTGGTGTTCTCTTGAAAAATGAGTTAAAGTTTTCACAGGAAAAAAACCTTTACTTTAAAAAACTTTACTTTAAAAAACTCACAGCTCCTCATCAGTCAGGAGTAATTTCAAAACTACATAAATGTCCAGAGGAATCATTACACAAATAGATGGGCACACCTGTGTGGCAGGGATGGGGTGTGCATGCACACATGGAAAAGCATGTCTTCCCTTTTCAGTTACCTGGTGAATATGAAAGTACATGGTTGCCTTTCTTGGGCTTTTGCAAAGTTACTTGCCAGAGAAGGAACCTTCTGCACGACTAAGTGAAATTCACTCAGCTGGATTGCCCAAAGAAGTAACTATGTGTTCAGTAGTTGTATGAACCCTGTGAAGTTATCTTTGATGTATACAATTTTTTTGGTCCACAGGGGAATGAAGGGTGTCCATCTTAATCAGCTAGCTTGCTGTCAGACTACCAAACAGTCCCTAACAAACAAGATTTTTGACCAGAAGTAACTACTGCAGTGGGAGAGAGAAAGACTTCCATGTTTTCTGGAATAGGAAGGGATGAGGGGACACATTGTTTATCATGGTGGCTATAAACAACACATATTTTAAAATTTTCTTCAATGAGGACTTCAAGAACAGAAGTATTTCTGAAGACAATGCTTCCAATTCTGAAATTGATCCTCCAAGAAATTACTGAGAAACCATTTAATGATATGTCAATCAAATAGTCCTGGCTTTTGCAGTTGCTTTAGGTGTGTTGAAAACTAGGGAAGAGTTTAAAAGGTACATACAAATTTAGTATTACATTTTTCTGGTAGCAGTCAAACTATTCAATGACAGAGAATTAATGATTCATGCAGCTGTGGACCATAACTATCCCTGTCTGAGTGTTTGTAGTGAATTTTTGAAGAGTGTGTTCACCTCTGATAGTCACAGGTAGGTGACTGTCAGGTCTTGCGTCAGGAGTAACACACCCCAAGTATATTCACATGCCATCCTGAGATCATGTCTTGCTTCAGTGTCACCACCCACCTGAATGTGCTTTGCAGGCAAACATACTTCCCTGTAGTTCAAGAAGACCAAAGTAGCAATCTGTAGGAAAAAAGAGAAAGATGATAACAATAAAATCAGCAAGTGCACTACATATAGCAACATGGAGATAGGCATTTTGACTCACACATAATTCAGCCTCCAGGAGTTTGACTGTATGGAAGTTTTACTTGACATATAAAAATGATATTCATCAGTAAATGCCATGAATTTGTACATGAGAGGTTGAACTTGGGGATACCTGGTGAAATGATAATAAAAATTGTAAAAGAGACTGAGGCTCCTAGAGAAGAGTGGACCTGGACATGTGGATATGAGTGGGAAACAAGGAACCACTGCTGCTTCTGGGAGGGTGGGACTGAATGTGTTTGCAAGGCATGGTCTGGCTGTGGATGTCAACAGCTAATGGCTAGTCCCTACTGTACGAAGAGTGTGGGCTGATATGGATTCAAAGGGCATCAAGTGTGTTAAAAGAGCAACTCATTTTAATCAGATCTAATCAAAGATATGAATATTTCTAGTAGCAGAAGCTGCAGCCTGAAAGCTGAAATTGCAGCTGTGTAGACCTGCAGGTATTTCAAATGGGTTTATTTTGAGCAGAGTTTGATCCAGAGTCTGGAGAAGAAGGTATATTCTAGCACCAGCTGATTACCTCTACCTCTCCAATCATCTCAAGACATGCTAGGCAAGCCCAGATGCAAAAGCCACAGTAGAGGCAGACTGTATGATTTGTGGGCTGGCAGCCCCAGAAACTCAGGCTGGCTGACTCAACTGTTGCTGAAACAGGAGGGGTGCAAGTGATGCCTTATCTGCTGGAAAGAGCCACATCCTTTCCCTGTCAAACCTGCAGCACCACACACCCTGACCCCTCTCTCAGCAATGGTTTTCCATGTTTCCAGTACAGCAGAGGATCATGGCTGCTTTGCCATGGTAATTTGCCACCCTGTGTAATGGGATATTTTGTTATGACCTGAGCTGACAGCCTGTGTCTATGGGAGGGTCTTCCTCATGTTCTCTTCAAGAGGCAGTTGCTTGCTTAGAACTTAGCTGGCTCTCTGCACTCAGCCTTCCCTGCAACAGAAATGGTACAGAAGACTGAGAACTAGTGGCTCTACTTGCTGGTGGATCCAGTGCTGCATTAACTTCTTAATTCCCTTTTAAAATGGGAAGGTGTATTGTCTGACTGAACAGTGGTAAGCACTGCAGTAAGAAAGTATATACTTAAAGAATGTTTAATGATTTTCAAGTGAAAAATGTTCAGTTTGTCAATGTTATATGATGGTGTTTCCTAGTCTGGTAGATTGAAGATTGTTTGATTAATGTTAGAGACAGGCTGAAATCTCCAGCTATGCACCTCAGGGATGTTTCAAAGTAGGAAATGAGTATGAGTACAACCTGTCTGTGTGTTTGTTCTATACAGGAGCATACAGTCACATAAGATGAATTGCCCTTATATGAATGTGTAATGTGTCCCTACTGCCACCAGGGATAAGATAATAGTACCGATGTGCCTTAGTAGCCACAAAAATACACAAGGAATATGTGCCTCTAGGACATAGGCAGGTGCTTTCAGCACAGAGGGAAACGAACCATTACCCTAAGTTTTCTAGTGGTGTGTTAGTTTTTCCATCACATTAAATCCATCCATGACAGGATGCCCCTTTAAATTATATATAGCTAAACAGAAAGTTTTGGGGGCTTAATGCAGAAATTAGTGTCTTGGCTGTAGGGTTTTTACACTGTAGAAAGGCAGAAAGTCGTATAATGTTTTCTTCCTTATGTGTTGAAGTTGTTTCAAGTATAAGCCCTATTAATGAGTCATCTGTAAGGTTTTGCATGCTGAATGTAGGGATGCATCTTTCATATACATTTGATGAACCAGATCGACCTCTTTTAAGACAATATTTTGCCTTTAAGCTCTCATAGTTAATACGAGTCTTTTAATGTTTCTTCTTTAAATACAATCAGAATGTACATACAAACATCATTTTTGCTGCATCTTATGGTTTCTTTCTGTAACACTTTAGTTATTTCTTGTGCAAACTGAGAACAAATCTTTGCCTCCCACTGCTGTCAGTCCCCCACTACATCCCTGCTCTGTATTAGGCATTGATTTTTTTTGTCCTCTTCATCGTTTTTAAGTAGAGTGGTGTGCTATCTCCAAACTATTTCACCCTGCATCATAATGAGACAAAACCAGCTCTGTTGGAATGGGGCAGTCCAAAATCCAGCAGTAGGCCTTACTCATCAGCTGCCGTTCTTGCTCACGTGGGTGCCAATCCCTCAAGGAGTGCCAAGCGTGGGTGGGCCCTGCTGAAGGCACTGGGCTCCGCATAGGCTCAGGCCTGTGTTTGGATGGGGAGATATTTTTGTCTGAGTCAGGGGAATAGTAACACCCACAGACTCAGCCCTAGCCTCTGGCAGATTTAGCTCTCGGCAGATGTAGCTCTGAATTCATTTAGCCTCATCAGTGGTTTAAGCTAATGCACAGATTTTAAGCCAGAGTAAGTGAGACACTCTCATGTGTCCTGTTGGGTCACCCCTGCCACAGAGAGACTAACCTCCAGCAGAAAGATGCAAGGACAGCTGGTTATGGTAACAACTTAACCTAAAACCCTTAGGTCCCTGAGCTGCCTGAGTATATGTATATACATATTTTCATTGTTACTGTTTGGGATAACCTTCCTTGGACATTTTAACAATCCTGACCCTTTCTTTAAGGTGAAGGCAAAATACAGTCAAGCACATGTCCCAGTCCAAAACAAAGTACATGACATTTCACAAAGGAATTTGAACTATTTATGTGCAAGGCCAAGGTATTATTTGATTAAGGCACAGAAGTGGGGAAAAACAGGAGGAGCATGAGAACAGGCTGACCAGAAAGTGAGACAAAGACCAAAGAGGTTCACAGCGGAAGCCAAAGAAAAGTAGACAATACATTAGGGTGTGCTGGCTGAAAGAACATCAAATTGTTTGACCCCAAATGTTTCTAGAAAACAAATATTTTTTACTTATTTTCTAAATAAGATTGAATTTTATCTGCAGTTCTAGCAATCAAACTGCAACTACTTCCAGTTTTGAGAGAGTCTGTCAGGGTGACAAAGGTAAGAAAATAGTTTTATGGCCATGATTTAGTGATGATAGTTTATTTACAGCATACAAAACTAAGAGAGAATTTTGCAGTTCATTACACGCTTATGGCAATAAAACCTTTATGTCATGCACATATGTTATAGAGAACCTGTTTTAGAAACACTTCAGAGACTAAAAATAAACACATTGGATCTGTTTAATATAGCCTCCAGAGCCATGTGCTTTAGACACCATGAGACCAAGTGAACAGGGCTTCTAGAGAGAAACTAGTACATTTAAAGTGGCTAAGAGTTACCCAAATGGCCTTGCTACATCTAAAAATGTTTCCAGAATTAAGTCTGACATTGTGAGACCTTCTGTTGGTAGAGGTAAGCACACATGTAAACATAGACACAAAATGAGTGTGTCCTATAAATGGTTACTTGCACATAACATAAAAGGATACATGCCATCACAGAGTTCCTTCTGCATGAAACATGGAATATTTAAAGCAGATACTTTGTATTAATTAACTAATATATAGCAATGTGCCTAACAAATAGTACTAACTACATATTTTTCTGCAGTCAGCATGATTTTTTTTGACTCTTTTCTTATTCTTTACAATTCAAAAATAATTATTAAAAAGATGTGCTTTCTTTTATGTCAGTTATGATTGTCATCTCTGCTCAATCTGAAAATCTCAGAAAGGTCCAGCCCTATCCCATTGCATTCCATGCTTTATCCCCTGGGTCTCCAGTAGTAAGCATAACTATGGGCTACTGTTAAGATCTTAAGGAATTCTTCTCTGGAGCTATTGTATGTATGTTTATATGTGCACATATATGTGCATATATAAACACAAATGCACTCTCCAGCTATGTAGGAGGAGTCAACCTAATTTTTAAAGTGTACAGAAGAGCAGAAGTGGAAATCTACAAGCCCTTCTGGTTTTCAGTATAGGCTCTTAAAACTAATTAAACAAAAGCCTGACCTTATTTTTATTCCTTTCCTTTAATTAGTTCACTTGCAATCATGAAAGTACATCCTTGCTTGAAGATTTTGAGACTCCTGAGCAGTTAAGTGTATGAAACTCATCCTGTTCTTCTAACATCACTGACATCTCTCTATATACTGACAAGAACTTCTGCCTCTAGAAGAACTCACTTTCCTTTTTCCTGATGATTATGAAATGTTATTGCCCATGCCTTTCCTTATTTCTGCTTAAAGCATACTAGTGAAAGTGTTGCTAAGTAGCTGTGGTCTAAAAATCATGAGGTTTTCCAGGCTTATCCCTGGAAGGTAGTTGAATATTAAAAAAAAATAACTGCATCTCCTAGGCTGAGGGATGTATATGACTATCAACTCAGGACTAGGTGCAAATCATAGGACAAATCACAGAATCACAGAACACCCAGAGTTGGAAGGGACCCATTAGGATCATCTAGTCCAACTCAAGTTTAGGCACAGGACAACTCCACAGTCACACCATGTGCCTAAGTGCCTTGTCCAACTGCTTCTTAAATTCCATGAGAGTAAGGGCCATGACAGCCTCCCTGGGGAGCCTGTTCCAATGCTCCATCACCCTCTGGGTAAAGAAGCTCCCACGAATATTCAATCTAAATCTCCCCTGGCACAGCTTCATGCCATCCCCCCGGGTCCTGTCGCCAGCCACCGGAGAGAAGAGGTCAGCACCCACCCCTCCCACTCTGGTGAGGAAGTTCTAAACTGCTATGAGGTCTCCCCTCAGACTCCTTCTTTTCTCAAAAAGCTTCAGCATAAGATACCAGCGTACTTGTTGCACATGGGAGTTGTGAATTCTCGCTCCTTTTTGTTTGTTGTCTTCTGTTTGGACCATATGAAGCCTTCTAGCCATGGAAAGAATATGCAATGTAACCTTACACTTAAAAAATCAAAGGATTCAAGTACAGAAAGTTAGTCTGTGATGGAGTAGTTTAGTAAAGAATGTGGTGCAAGAAATAACGTCCTGGGCGTAATGCCTTGCAAAAAACAGAGAAGTTTAGTCATGCCAGGATATTTAGGAAGAGGAGGCTACCAGATGTCTTGGTTGAAGCTTTTCAAGACAGACTTGTGAGTGAGCAGGAAGGCCCAGTGTCTCTAAGGCAGACAACACCTGCACAGCTGTTGGGCAAAAGCAGCATGACATCCACTTCTATTTCTAGATTTGCTGGTTGCATATGAGGCACTTGTTAGGGAAGAAATGAGCACTGGTGGTTATTTGAACTGCACAGAGGTAAGAACTCAAAGGCGTTTTTATTTGGAAGCTTGCTGACAGAAGCAGGGGAACAAGAAGTTCAATTTTGTTGATCAAGGAATAGTAGAGCTCTCAGTTTTCGCTCCCTCAGTGGTTATTGGGTGGAGGGTCCAAGGAGTGGACCTTGAAAATCTCCTTGAAAATTTGTAGCTGCAAGTGAGACAGCAGACAATAAGACATCAGAATCCTGTTAGACCGGCTTCTACAGGTTTGAAATGCCAGGCAGGTTTGGAGTGCTGCTGTGCCAGGCTATCTGTGTCAACTGCATCAAGCTAATTTCAGCTAATTTCAAACCTGACATAAGCTGATACTATTCTTACAGCCTTTTACTCTGGCTGCACGTGTCTTTGGCAACTTCGAAAAAATACTTGATAGACATCTCTGCAAACCATGCAGCAAACGGCATCAGTGATGCAAATTTCCCTTCCAGAAGGGCCCTTTCTAGCCCCAGGGGAGGACCCTGGCAGCAAGGGAAGCTTGCAGGACTGCAGCTCCCAATCTCCTAATGAAGAGAGGTTTCCTCTCTTCTGGTACTGTGGTATGAGCTGAGGGCTTATGCAATCATATCCAAAAGTCCTCATTCCTTGCCTCTAGTTTGCCAGCTACAGCACTAGACAGCATTGCACTGCAGAAAAACAGGAACACACGCAGTACTTTCTGGCTGCATGTGTTTCCATTTTTTTTTTATCAAACTAGTGACATGGTCTCCTCAAGCATACCTCTGTAGCACGCTTTACCTAAGTGTTGTGAAAGATTGGCAAGCCTTTCACTTTCAAATGTTTCATTCTAACAGCAGTTGTTACCCTCCTCTTCATCCCCAGCTTTTAAGCACACAAAGAGGAAGGCTGGCGTGAGGGTAGTGAATCTCATGGTTGGGGCACTGAATTGGGTCCCATGAGAGCAGATGCTGTTTCTCAGCTCTGCTGCAGTTCCCTGGCCAATCTTGAGAATGTCAGAGATCCTCCTTGGTCTTAGTTCTCCACCCCTAGACAGGGCGTGGAATACTATAGTTTATGAATATTCATATTTTTCTTCCACTTTTTTCTTCTGAGTTACTTGAGCAAGAACTCAGTGTAACTATAAGAGCATGACATGAAATAGCCTGATGGGCTAAAAAAACCTCTGGACAATACTGTACGTTAGAAAAAATGAACCAGTTTGGGGATTCTCTCCTTTTAGGTTATTTTTCCTACATTTCTCTTAGTGAAAAGCACACAATTTGTCTAGATTTCTAGTGCCTCAGTGTGCCTGCTGCTCTTCCTAAGTTTTATTTGAGCTGGCTGCAATTTCTCATAAGAAGGAGTCCTTGTTCCATAAGTTGCTCCCTTTTGGAACAAAGAAGTCCAAGTTTGAGTAACCAGCTACATCTGTATTTTCATTGTTATTTATTTCAAATATGATTTTGCCTAGGAAAGAGAAGGAAGGGAGGAGATGAGATTTCTAGATTGTTTTAGGCTTTACTGAGTCTTGCCAAGTTTTTCTTATTTTATATCTAATGGGGCTGCTTCCGCAGGGTGCTGCCTGGAAACATGAAGTACTGCCTCCAGGCACTGTTGTGGGAAAAATTATCATTGCCTAAAGTCACAGAAAAAGTACTTCCAAAAGAAGAATCTGAGTGAAACTCCCAGGTATTGGCCACATAGCCAAATAATGGCAATTATACAGCTAAAGCATTTTACATTGTCTTGTAAATGTCCTCTCCAACTTACAGAAGTACGGGACAAGGGGTTGTCTCTGGGCTCTTTTCTGGCAATCACTGTGATAGTTCTCACATACTCCTATATTTACAGTTGGTCGTAAAATGGATTGAATTTATCAGTCCAAATTCAAGTCTGGAGAAAATCAGACCTGAAAGAAATTCAGGTCCACCTCTTAAAATGAATGTCAGCCAACTAGTCTTTTTTGCATGTTCAACAAAACTATTTCTTTCCCAGCTATTTTAGTGCAATTCCCTGCTTTCAACTACGTGTGGAAGAGGCAGCTCCAGTGTAACAGTTGAATTTGTCGGTAGTTTAATATTTCAAGAGCTAGATTGTTCTTAAGAAACTTGAGTACCTGTTTAGATTTTGCATTTTAAAAATACATATAACTGCTGGGACAGAATTTACAGCTACACTACATAGACAGCAATTGGTTTACTGAGCATGGAAGGAAAGATTGGCTGAGGGGAATGATCAGCCTGGTGTTAGGAGGAAAACAAGCTGTTTTTCATATTTCCTGGTTTTATTTTATTTACACATATATATTAAAGCAAGATCACACAGAAACATTTGCCAGGAAAAATCACAACTTTCCTTGCTCCTGGAAAAAGACACATGGCTTGGTTGGTTGGTTTGGGGGATGTTTACTGTTCAGTTGGTCACCTTAATGCACATTTTGTGCAGGCTGGCTCTCCTCTATGCCTAGGCTTCCTCCCTGCAGTGTTTTTTATGCCTGTCAAGCTGTGACAGTGGTGCCTCTCCAATCTGCCAGCCAGTACTTCAACAGTGTCATGGTTGTGCACTGTCTGGGTTGTACAGGACTGTTTCAGTGTGACTTTGCTTGCAGAGCAAAGTTGATTCTTTCTCAGGCACTGGATTTGTTTCTATTTGTTGCCTGAGACTTCTATCTCAGATCATTCTTCTTCCAGTATCCCCCCAAAATAGGCTTTTACTCACCTGACAGTATGGGGTTGAACCAGTCTCTCATTTGCCATCGAGATGAGGTACATCCAACAAGTCTGGACTAAACTTCCCCAACCTGTTAGAAATTTCCAATTCAGTTGTGAATCCAGAGGCAGCTATGTCCTACAGAAGATCCCTGTCCTTCAGTACTTGTACCTTCTATCACTTGTGGTTAAGAGTGAAGTTTCCCTCAGACTTTGTTTGTTCAGTTTCCAGAGTCACAGCAAACATAATTTAAAGGAACAGCTTTCGCTTTACCCAGATAAGTTAGTACAGATATGCCCTTAATGTCCTTTGCACTGCTTGTGCCAAAGGCTTAATGACAGGGCATTGTTAAACCACCCATATAAATCTTTCATAACTGAGTGAAACTTTGGTCCAAATCTGCAAACTCAAACAAGTGGAAACAGTAAATGGTATTTGCTTACACTTTTAAGGCCCACTGGCTGAGAAACCGCTTTTGACTTATGTTATATGCAACCATCTGAGATTAAAAGATCAAAATGTTTACAACTATTTTTAGGTTGCCATTTTAAAATTTCTTGTGTGTTTGCCTACCTAGGCACTGGTGTGGATATAGCAGAGCCAGCCACTTTTTATTTTGAGGCTTTTTTTATGGAATCATAGAACTGTTATGATTGGAAAAGAACTCTGAGATCATTGAGTCCAACTGTCTACCCAACACTACCATGTTCACCACTAAACCATGTCCCCAAGCACCACATCTACATGTTTTTTGAACACTTTCAAGAATGGTGATTCCACCATTTACCTGGACAGCATGTTCCAATGCCTGATAACCCTCTTGGTGATTGAATTCTTCCTAATATCTGATCTGAACCTCCCCATGTGCAACTTGAAGCCATTTCCTTTTGTCCTATCACTTGTTACTTGGGAGAGGAGGTCGAGCCCGATTTTATTACCACCTCCTTTCAGGTAGTTGTAGAGACAGAAAGGTCCCCTCTGAGCCTCCTCTTCTCCAGACTAAACAACCCCAGTTCCCTCAGCTGCTGTTTGCAACCCTTGTGCTCTAGACCCTTCGCAAACTTCTTTGCTCTTCTTTGGATACGCTCCAGCAGCTCAATGTCCTTGTATTGAGGGACCCAAGAATGAATACAGTGCTCAAGGTACATCCTCCCCTGTGCTGTGTACAGGGGGACAATCACCCTCCTAGTCCTGTTGGACACACTGTTTCTGACACAAGCCAGGTTGCTATTGACCTTCTTGGTCACCTGGGCACACTGCTGGCTCATGTTCAGCTGGCTGTCTATCAAAATCCCCAGATCCTTTCCTGTTGAGCAGCTTTCCAGTTACTCTGCTCCAAGCCTGTAGCATTGCATAGGGTTGTTTTGGCCAAAGTGCAGGAGTCATTCAGCACTTTGCCTTGTTGAACCTCATCCTATTGCCCCAGTCTGTCCAGATCCCTCTGTAGAGCCTTCCTACACTCAGGCAGATCAACACTCCTATTGCCCCAGTCTGTCCAGATCCCTCTGTAGAGCCTTCCTACCCTCAGGCAGATCAACACTTCCACCCAGCATGGTGTCATCTGCAAACTTAATGAGGCTGCACTCAATCACCTCATCCAGATCGTCCGTAAAGATATTAAATAGGACTGGTCCTAATACTGAGCCCTAAGGAACATCACTTGTGACTGGCCATCAACTAGGTGTAGCTCCATTCACCAGCACTCTTTGAGCTTGGCCATCCAGCCAGTTTCTAACCCAGTGGAGAATATGCCCATCCAAGCCATGCGTAGCCAGTTTTGCCATTGGAATAGTGTGAGAGACAGTATCAAACATTTTACTGAAGTCTAGGTAGACAGCATCCACAGCCTTTCCCTCATTCATAAAGCAGGTCACCTTGTCATAAAAGATCAGGTTAGTCAAAGAGGACATGCCTTTAATAAACCAATGGTGGCTGCGTCTGATCCTGTTGTTGTCCTGCACATGCTGTGTCATGGCACTCAAAATTATCTGCTCCATAACCTTCCCTGGTAGCAAGGTTGGGCTGACAGGTCCATAGTTCCCCAGATCACCCCTCAGGACCCTCTTGTAGATCGGCATCACATTGTCTAGTGTCCAATCACTTTGGATTTGTTAAGCCAAATGCCTATTACCATTATGTCCCTTGAAATACTTCCATTTCTTATTCAGATTACACTTACATTCACTGTTCTCTCCGTTGGGCTTGCTTGCTGCTATTTGAATGTCCCTCTTCTGTGGGCAGCTTAAAGCTTAATGCTTCAAAGGAAGACAAATATTACTGCAACTCCTGTAGATACCTATGCAGTGCTATGCTTAAGAGAGAAGTTTTTCCTCATCCTTGGATAACTCACTTGACATTTTTAAGCCTGCATTTGGAATGACTCTTAGAAAAACATACTATCTCCTGCTGAATTTGATACTAGTCTTGAATTTTTTTTTCTCTTTGAAGTTCAATGGGCCTGCCAAGTACCTTGTTTGTCCCAAAATATTTAAATTGGTCACAACAATACTATGTTCCTTTTAAAACAAATCTTTATGCTCAGCCTACTCTGTGGAAGGCCAAATGTTCATTGAGTAAAGCATTAGTTAATCTGAGGTCAATCTTCATAGTTTCATGGTCATCAGTGTCAGTTTGCCTTTATATCAGCTGAGGGCCTGCCCTGAGCATAGAGGATTGTCAGTAGTTAATCCTATAATGATTAATCAGACCATCAGACCTTTGCACTCCTGCTCTGTGAGCTACTGTGACATTCAGGCCTAGTTTCCCCTGTGAAGGCAATGAAGGCATAGGAATTTGGGATGCACTGGAATTTGGGCTCATCTCTGCTGCAAGAGTAGCTCCAGGGTGAATCTAGCTAGCCTTGTGCTTTAGATTTGCTTATGAGTGTCCCAGCACTGGCAGAGTACATGAAGAAGATTTTATTGCATTTTTCAGTCACTAAATTGTTCCAGTGAATCCTTCCCTGTGTTGCTATTTTGAGGGCTAAATAAATCCTGCTTCTACAATTGCTTTTTTGTGTGTAAATCTCACCACCTCTCTTCTTTCGCTTCCCAAAGACTGTGTAACTTGTTTTGTTACAAAAATTAAGTTCCTTTTTTTTTCTGTTCAAAATAGGCAAAGTAAATGGGAAAATGGTGTAATGTGGATCATAAGCAGGATGTTTATTGAGTAGTGTCTCTCACAGAGCAAGGAAGATTCCATGACAAAACCACAGAAGGCTTACTGGCCCAGTATGGGTGATGTTGTTGCCCTTCAGGTTGAGGGAGGTTTTTTTTGATTTTGCCCAATTCTTTCCACAGGGAGAGGAAATAAGTTGTAAAAGGCTATTATTTACTGGGAAACAAACACTGGCAGCATGATTCTTTGCTTACTCCTCCTGATGAAACCAAAAGTAACTTGATTGGAGTTAATGGAGTGTGAAATGGTACAAACCCAAAGAGCATCTGCTCCTCATACCTGTTGCACTTACAGCTGATAAGGATAGTGAGGTGCTGGTTTCAGATGGACATCAAAGTTCTTTTCTTTAACTAGAATTGGAATTATAGGAAAATTATGGATGTTTCCTTGTACAGTGAACCCCATTTCCTAAAAAGCTCTGTCTTTAGCATTTGCGTGTTATATTCATTACTGTTATTACTTTGACACTTCCTTCTGTTTGTTTGTTTGTTGTTGGGTTTTTTTTTCCCTGGACACAGCAGACTTCTAGTCAGACTCCAAGTCTGTAAGTTTTATGTTCTGCACAAATGATACCATATTCCCTAGTGTCTGGAGAGTAGCCCATAGCGTTTTAACTGAAAATTTGCAAAACTGTGTAATTGCTCCCTTGCATGGCCTGGCTCTGTAGAAGCACTCTTCATTTTAACTATAGCTGTCTGACAAGAGCTTCTGTAGCACAGCAAAACTACTAGCATCACGACCCTAGATTTCAGTAAGGCCAACTTTGATCTTTTCAAGAAATTCCTTGGGGAAATCTCATGGGACAGGGTACTAGAAGATAAAGGGGCCCAAGAGAGTTGGTTAACATTCAAGGACCACTTCTTCCAAGCTCAAGATAAGAGCATCCCAACACGTAGAAAATCAAGAAAGGGAGCCAGGAGACCTGTTTGTTTAAGTAGGGAACTGCTGGGCAAGCTGAAGTGGAAGAAGAGAGTCTACAGATCATGGAAGGAGGGGGTGGCCACATGGGAGGAGTACAAGACTGTTATCAGAGATTGTAGGGAGGTAACTAGGAAAGCTAAGGCTTCTCTGGAATTAAACCTTGCAAGGGAGGTCAAGGACAATAGGAAGGGCTTCTTCAAATACATTGCAGGAAAACTAATCCTAGAGGCAATGTAGGCCCCCTGCTGAATGAGG
>VWZX01001514.1:0-50018 GCA_013399015.1 Galbula dea | reverse complement strand
GATGGGGTCAGGCTCTTCTCAGTGAAGCCCAGTGAAAAGACTAAGGGCAATGGTTGTAAGTTGAAGCATAGGAGGTTCCATGTCAGTACAAGAAAAAAATTTTTCCCAGTTGAGGTGCCAGAGAGTCCTGGTTTGGGTTGGAACAGAATTAATTCTGTATACCTGCTAAACTGAACTTCCCCTTTTAAAACCTGAAATTCCTGAATCCCAAGCTCAGGCATCTGGGGAAGGATGCTGCCCCCCAGGGGGAAGCGGAAATCGGAGGTTTTTGGGACCCTGGGTGGGAGTTGGGATTTAGTTTTGTGCTGGGGCTAGCAGGTGCACAGGTGAAGCTGACACCGGGACTGAGAGCTGGGAGCTGGCACCGGGACGTTCGGGACGTTTGCAATTTCAGTGGTGACGTAATTATCATAGAGAGGGGGAGCTGGGTTCTCTCAAACTGTCACACAGAGCACTGGCACAGACTGCCCAGAGAGGTTGTGGATTCTCCTTCTCTGGAGATACTCAAAACCCCTCTGGACACGTTCCTGTGTGACCTGGTCTATGGAATCCTGGTGTGGCAGGGGAGTTGGACTAGATGATCTTTCGAGGTCCCTTCCAACTCCTAACTTTTTGTGATTCTGTGAAAATCATTGAATTATCTAAGCTGGGCTTGCTTTCCTGTTAGTGTAAGGAATCAATGGATTCGGGTTTGAACATTTTGTAAGGGAAATACACACTGATATTTTTTGGTGGACTAGGTATCACTCATTAAATGTAACCTCTCTTGTTTTCTTACTGATTTCATTTCACATATGTTTGCAAGCATTAGCTTCTGAACTCTTTTTCTTAGCCTTCATTTGCAGTTCTTGCTCTTTCTTTCCTAAAAGATGGCACTCAAAATTGAACAATGGTCCTCCAAATGCAAATGCTCCATTGTTCAGTATTCTGTCGTTATATTATCTCTGCATTATTTTTATATCCTCTTATTAATGCACCCACACACTCCATTTGCATTTTTTAACCTTTTAAAAAATGTTTTCATTACAACAATCAGATATAAGGGCAATGAAGTAAGCGTGGAACAAAAGAAGTGTGGAGCTAGGTTCTCCTCAGACCTATACCCATTTTAAAGTTCACCTTTTTTGATTTACACCAAAAGGAAAGGGAAAGAGGGAGAATGAAACCTAGCACATCTACACTGAGACATCCATTTCTGATAGCAGGGAATGATTTTGTGAAATAGTTGCAGCCCTTTTTTTTTTTTTTTTTGAAAAAACACTTTTTCTTACATCAGAATGGTGGCTTTTTTGCACATAGAGGACTGTTGTATAGTCTAGTGCCTGAAGCAGTGCTGGAGGCCTGTATGCTGGCAGTGCTTGGCAGTGGCCGTGCAGAGGAATTACCACAGCGTGTCCATGTGTTTACTGTGTGGTGTAACAGGCACTGGGGTTCACCCACGTTACCCTCATAACAGAACTAACCAGTGCATTCCTCATGTTGAGAGCAGTTTTAGCCATTCTCTGCTATTACCCTCTGCACAGCTGTGTCTGATACCTGCCCTGGGGAGTGGGTCAAAGGCAGGGCACTCTAGATGGTTGCAGAAAAAAGTGGGGGCCTTGTATGGGGAGGAAGAGAATATAAGGGGAAATGACAAGTGGCCAGAAGCAAAGCTACTCTGCCATGCACATGCTGCCAACATATTAGGGAACCATTGACACCACAGAAAGCCACATTTGTGACTTCCCACTCTAAGAAAAGATGCCAACCAGTATTAAGCTGCAGCTGGCCAAGATGATCTCTATGAAACAAATGAGCATTTATAGGTTGTCTGGCTGCAGAAGTGAGGTGTGTGACTCAGAACATCACCTGAGTAATGCTGCTGTTATTCAGGGAGCAGAAGGAAGGTGGAGAAATCCACAGAGCAATCATTCATGTCTGGCCTCTTCAGTGTCTCCCTTCCTTAGTTGCTTCTGGTTTACTTGATTCTGGATTTTCTCCAGGAGACATGGTTAGAAGTTATTATCTGGTGGATATCAATGGTATTGCCTCTGTCACATTGACTAATGTTTGTTCCAGGTAAAGAAGTGAGATACAAATCCCCTCAGGCTTCTCTTGTGTGTCTCAGTTAAGGCAATCCTTTACTTGCCCAGGTAGGTGAGGTTCATAAACATAGGGTGTGGTTTCACCATACAGCTAATTTGACCTAATGTCTAGCTGACAGTCAGAGAGGTGAGTCTGATCCTCCTGTCAACAGCTTCATGCTCCTACTGCCTCTCCTACCATAGATCCTGGTACTTGTTTGATTCTTGCTGACACAATCCAGCACAATGACCTTGCATAAAACTTGACTTTGTGTTTTTTTTTTCCCCCAGATTAGTTTTCCGCCAGACTGACATCCTCTGATGGCTTGCCAAGGTAAGATGAGCATCAGTGCTGGCAGAAGAAGGGATGTGGGGTTGCTTAAGAGAGAGGAAAGATCGTCAGACAGAAGCATGATAGTAATTTAGTTGGTTGGCTGTAAATCCATGCCTTTGCAACTCCTACATGTCTTGCACAGTTCAACCACAACTGCCATCAAATGAGGACACTTTTCTTCCTGCTTTTTAATTTCTAGCAAGATGTATTTGCAGGATTATTATTTTAATTTTTTTGGATCAGTTCAAAGACAAGAAGCACTAATAGTAGCAATAGAAACATGATAAAGAAGAGGGGAAGGCAAGAGAAAGAGCAAGGAATGGGATAGAAGGGGTTGTCTGACAACATTAGATCAGTAATATAAGGCAGCAATGAAATAATTTGCTTGGGTCCTCCCATCAGCACAGCTGGAAGAAGGGGTGATGCCATCCTCTTTTTCCTCAGCTGGGACCCTAGGATCATACTCTCCTCTCTGTTCCTCTGCCTGACTCTCCCCATTAGCTCATAGACTGCAGCTGCTGGAGTGATTTGGCTCTGGTAACACCTCTACAGAGGCTGCTGGGAGCTTCACCTGCATGCACCAACACATCATTCCTGTACTGCTGCGTGGGGACTCTATGTTAACCCATTTCTTCATCCAGAAACAGCATGCATGGATTGGAGGTGAGTCAAGTCAGCAGAGGAATACCTCGTATTATCACAGCACTATCAGCTGCAGGTTATAACCGTTTTCTGGGTTTTTCTGGCAAGTTTTCCCAGAGCTCAGGAGCGTTCTGAGAGGAATGCTAGGACTCTGCATGCTGGGACCAGAGGAACTTTCTCCACCTCAGCACGAGGGAAAAAGAGGATTGTGAAGGACATAAGTCAAAGAGTTGTGGTTAATGGGGTGTAGTCTAGTTGGAGGCCTGTATCTAGTGGAGTCCCTCAGGGGCTGGTACAGGGAGCAGTACTTTTTAATATATTCATTAATGACCTGGATGAGGGAACAGAGTGCTCTGTCAGCAAGAAATTGAATGAAATTCAACAAGGCTAAGTGCTGAGTTTTGCACCTGGGAAAGCCAAGCCCCAGGTATCAGTATAGGTTGGGGACTGAGCTCTTGGAGAGCAGTGAAGGGGAAAGGGACCTGGGGGTCCTGGCAGATGGAAGGATAACCATGAGCCAGCAGTGTGCTCTTGTGGCCAGGAGGGCCAATGGGATTCTGGGGTGTATTAGAAGGTGTATGGTTAGTGGGTCAAGAGAGGTTCTTCTCCACCTTTACTCTACCCTTGTGAGGCCACATCTGGACTATTGTGTCCAGTTCTGGGCCCCTCAGTTGAAGAAGGATACTGCTTGAAAGAGTCCAGCACAGAGCCACCAAGATGCTGAAGGGGGTGGAACATCTTCCTGATGAGGAAAGGCTGAGGGAGCTGGGTCTCTTTAGCTTGGGGGAGAGGTGACTAAGGGGTGACCTCATCTATGCTTTTAAGTATGTGAAGGGTGGGTGTCAGGAGGATGGGGTCAGGCTCTTCTCAGTGAAGCCCAGTGAGAAGACAAGAGGCAAAGGCTGTAATCTGAAGCATAGGACGTTCCAAGTAAGTACAAGAAAATTTTTTTTCCCAGTGAGGGTGTCAGGGCAGTGGAACAGACTGCCCCAAGAGGTTGTGGGGTCTTCTACTCTGGGGATATTCAAAAACCACCTGGACACGTTCCTGTGTGACCTGGTCTATGGAATCCAGCTGTGGCAGGGGGGTTGGACTAGATGATCTTTCGCAGTCCCTTCCAACTCCTAACATCCTTTGATTCTGTGACCAAGAAATAAGACAGCGCACTGAACTGCATAACCATTAGAAACAGCTGTTCCACAGGGCTGTCAGCTCATGCAAGTAGAAATATGCTGTTTAATTAGTATGATAATGTAAGTCTTTCCTTACGGCTTATCCAGCTCACACGGAACCTCCCTTTATATGCAGAACAGGTTTGCTACTTAAACGTCAGCTTTTGTGTACAAGCCAACTGCTAGCTTTCCTTGGGGATCCAAGAGAGCTGATATTGCTGTCAATATAAATAATTTTGCAGGTTGAAGACTAGTTGGCAGGAGTGGTGAGCCTCCTTTTTATCTAATTCAGTAAGAGTGCTTTTTGTTTTGTTGGGTTTTTTCCCCACTTTGACGTGACTTCCAGGAGACACAGAGTGAAAGAGGTATTTATTTTTTCTTATACTTTTCTTCCTCTCTTTTTTTTTTTTATTTAAAAAAAACCCAAACCAAACCAACCAACCAACCAACCAAAAAACAAGAAACCCCAACTTTTTAATTACAGTGGACTAAACTACCTATTATTAGGAACTACAAAGACAAATACAACTTTTTGTAGGTTGAAGTAGGGGTGCAGTTTGTGTATTCCTCCAACAAACATGCTAAGAAAAATACTGCTGTTTCATGTAATTTCTCTCTGGTGCTAGGAAAACCTGCACTTTTAAAGGCACAGGAGCTACAGCCAGGCTGAGCCACAGGATTTTAAAAGCAGAACTTGATTTATTGTTTAGGAAAGCATATGCTGGGGAGACTGAAAATCCCCTTGTAAGTGTGGCATCAAGTTTTTACCACAAGAAAAACTTTCTGTTTCTAATGTGGTTAAAAGAATTAATCCTATTGGTTGCTGCATTAAAGTAATTCCAGTTTTGTGCTTTTTTGGTTTTGAATTCTGAATGTTTTAGTTGATTTAAAGTTTATTTTTTGTCAAGTCTTGTTGATAATTCTCATTTCTGTCTTTACATTGAGGTTGATTTATTTGACTAAATAGATGCATGCTATCTGGCTTGTTGAGAAATCTCATAGCCTAGGTTCAGTTTAGGATCTGGTCTAGGGGCATAAAAGGCTGGAGATGGAGTATTCTGACACTGGGCTTTGGCAGACTTAGGTACCACCACACTGTTTGGATAGAAGGAAAGGCTTGCACACAGGAATATGCTATGTAGCAAGTACTCTAGAAGTAAACTGTGTCTCTTATTTCTTAGCCCTATAGAACTGAGACATGGCTACTCAGCCCCTACGACCTGGCAATATCTCAGTGCAAATGTCTTCTTTAAGTGAAACAAGAAATGTACTTCAGCACAGTGCTTAGCTGACTTTTATAAGTTTGGAAAACACTGTAAGTCCAGATCTGTTGTTGAATAGAGAATGACCAGACCTAGATTGTTGTGCTTGCCTTGAAAAGCAGAATTTTCATTGGGTTTTGCATGTGACAGACTCAGGGTTTTTTGTTTGTATTTCCCCCTCCCCAAAAAAACTCTCCCTGAAAGAGTCTGTTTCTTTGTTTGTGAGCTATCTGAACTCCTTCAATAACAAGTTGCCTCTGGCACAGAGCTCGGAGCACTCTGATGAAGATCAAGCTATAGAGTTCAGCATATTACCTCATTTCTGCTGGATTGTTTTTAAAGGCATACTGCCATTTCAGCTTGAATTTGAACACATTAAGGACAGATTTTTACAGAAGCTGAGGCCAGTGAAAATGTTATCCTTTTAGTAACTTTTCTTGGAGAGGGCTAAAGTAAATAAACATGGAAGGGCTCATCCTGCTCTATAGACAAGTCAATGTGAGCTGCCTTGAAGGACAGAAGTGGAAGGAAAAAGTACCCTCTCCTGGTGCCTACCAGCAGCTGTCCTGTACTGCAACTTAGGATCCTTACAGGCATCAGATCCATCAGAGATTCATTTGTTGACAACTGTTATTTCTTTTGACTTTTTTGGTGCTCTGGAAACAGTCTCTGCTTTGGAAATCATTACAGCTGTATAACTTGCAAACTATGAGTAATGGTTTCCTCCAATTTAACTCCCCATTCTCTTATGTGTTTCTACTCTGCCAGTCTTTCTCCCTGTCTATACAGTTCTGTCTGGAGGTGAGGTACTGCATCTTAGAGTAGCAACTTCCCTGGGGCCTTGGAGAGGAATTGCAGGTAAACATCCGTCTTTCTGAAAAGGATACTTCATGAGGATAAACCTGGGAAATAAATTTAAAACTCCAATAAATACCAAAAACACAGAAAGGAATACTGGTTTAACAGCTACACAATAAATTTCCCTTCTCACTAGCACCTCTGTTGTCTGGAAAGAGGTTACCCCTTTTTCTCCTAGGAAAGCCATATCAACTCTACTTCCCCTTTCTCACCCCTTTACCTCAAAAAACTACAGCTCACTTTTCTCTCCAAGGTGATTGAGTCGATCTGCTGTCATTTTGTGTACAGCTCTCCAGTCTCCTCCTTGTATTTCAGGCCTTTGTGTTCCCAGAAGTTTGTCTTTTTTCCAGTTACAACTCTTGGTCTTTCAAAAGATATTGCCATGGTCTACAAACTTTGTCTTGCCAATGTGATCAGATTACGCTGACTGCAATACTACCTTCCTCTTCCTTGCAGGCCAGCCAGTGCTATGTCAGTAAGGTTTAGGAACAAAGTAGCATCATGGACAGGTGCATCCCTTGGCAATTTAACTTAAGAGGGAGTGGCATATATGATTTGAATTCCTGCAGTGCTAGAATATGAGGTTTTGAACACTCTTCATGTTGCTGTCCTGTTGATAATTTGCTATCTTGCCAATTATTTGCTACCCTGTCAATTATTTGCTACTTCTGTCTTATTCAGGAGAGTGTAGATAGGATATTTTGCCTTTGAAAATGGGTAAAGGTCAAGAGAAAAATCGATTCCTTTCAATCGGCTGGAGAAGTAACTAAAGCAGAACTATTTTTATATATATAAACTTTCTGATACTGTGTAAAAATCAAAGTGTTGTGACAATATTTGCATGAGGATCCACAAGGGAGAAGGTAGAAGAAGCTGAATACATGACTTCATGTGTGTTTAAAAGAGGATGAGTTTCTCTGGAGGTGGATGTATGATGTGTATGTGTGTGTATATATACATATGCATGCAGACATAATACCCACACTGTGTAGGGAGTATATATACACAAATGGGTGTATATGTGCATATACACACACTTGCACATATCCCTGTTTAATTTCTGAATAGATGGAAGAGTTGCTTTTTTCTATTATTTTCCTCGATTATAGTTGCAGTTGCTGTGTCCAGGAACTTCAGGCTTGTTGCTATGGCAGCCATTCCCAGCCTTTTAACATACCACCTTCCTCTATCCCCATGTGGCAGTAAAAAGAAATGAGGAGTGCTGTGACACCTACACTGAGCATCTCATGGAGGGGCTACGAGTCTACGGGCTCATACAGGAGGGTCTTTGGTGCTCTAGGCTGCTGCATGGCCTTCTGTGGCACTGCTCTCTTGGCTTTGCACTGGGGGCTTTGTGGGGCAGCCCAGATCTCTCTCTCTTGCTCTCTCTCTCCTTTTTTTATTTCTGTTTTCCTCTGTGCCCTGCCTTGAAGCAGAAGCACAATATCAGAATGGCATCATGAGCAGGAATGCTAGGCAACTTGTGCTGCCTTAAGACCAGCTGACTAATGTCCCTTTAAATAGTCTTAAAGCACTCTGGCGAACTTCTGTTTCAGGATCCATGAGAACACAGCCACAGCTGTAGTCTATAAAAATAGCTGTATCCATGCTGGTAAGTAGTGAACAGCACAGTTATTTGTTCTGAAAAGGTCTTTCTATTTTCACAGAATCACACAGAATCACAGAATGTTAGGAGTTGGAAGGGACCTCGAAAGATCATCCAGTCCAACCCCCCTGCCACAGCAGGACTCCCTAGGATAGCTGTGATCAAATTCTGGTAACATTTCTGTATAGTGGCAGTGTTACTGCCTTTCCTCAGACTGCCATATCATCAGTGACAGTGAGGAATGAGCAGCTACACTTTGGAGATTGACTGCTGTCTCCGGTGGCTTTGCATCTGAGTGGCAAGGGGGCTGTGGCTTGCTGGGGTCTGTGCAGCTGGCTTTAGCTAAAAAAGTGTAGTTCAGTCCCCTTTTGATCAGTGCTGTGAGTTCAAAAATCTCACTGCTATTTATAGCTTCTGGAAGGTGAAAGTAAGGAATGACTACTCGCTGCCTTGCTATGGATCTGGATAGAGCGTTACGTGATGGTCCTGTTAGCAGAGGATGAACTTGGCTTATCTGTGCTGTGTTAACTTGGTAATCAGCACTGTGAAAAAAAAACCAAAACAAAAACCAAGTCTATGTTAGTTATGCTGACTGACATAATCTTTCCTCTTGTAACACAGAAGAGTGGAAAGTATTCTTCAGGTAGGTATATGCACTCTGCAGCTGCACACCCAATCCTCAGTTTGCCTCCGTCTGGTCTTGAATTACCAAGACAGCCTTCAAAAACATAAGGATCTGATACATGGCCAATAGCCACTCTAGTGTTTTCCAAGATTTAGGTAAATAGGAGAATCCTCAGTGAAGCGCGCGGCGAGTCTTGCCTTAGCCGAGGTAGGAGGCATTTGAATTTCTTACTCATACTGTATTGTCATTTTCTCCCTGCCATCCTACCCACTCAATGCGTCAGAGATCTGAGGCTTTATTTTATTTTTTTTTTCCCCTCCACCCCTCTCTGCTAAGAAGATATTCAGACCTTCAGCTTCTGGTGCAGATACTTTTTCTTTCTCCCTGCTGCCAGCAGTAGGTTTTTACTAGGGTGAGTTCACAGGAGAGTCTTGGAGCAAGAGAACAGAGGACTGAGCGGGTCTGAGCAGAGGAAGAGAGACTATGTGGGGGCATTGCACAGACCAGTTGCATACATGCCCTTCTTGTGTGTGTTCCTAATGTTGCTTTTAAGTCACTGCACAGAAGACAAGATTTTTGCCTGGCCAAAAGTCTCACCTGATGCCTTGGGGCAGCATTCAGATTAGTTTTTAATCTTAAAGGGGGTGGGATGGTCACTTTCTTTCTTTTTTTTCATGCTCAGTGCTTACCATCCTCATATAAAGGCACGACTGGGATCAGGGGCTACCTCAATGTGTCTTTTTTTTTTGGACTTTAATCTCATATTTGTGAAAGCAGAGGTTTTGTGCTAAGTATTGGGAACACCATCAACAAAGTAAGTAATGGTCTTCTGAGGGAAAATACTATCATGTTTGATTATCAACTATCTTCTGAATTACAAAGTAAAACAACAAAAATCTCAGCATGTGGGTTTAATTAAAGAGAGAAAAAAAACCAGAAAGCTTTGTTGTTAACTGTATTTAGTGTACTTGCCTTACATCACTGCAGTAAGAATAACCAGGGTGTTCCTGGGTTAAGTCTGGTCTGTATTGCCAGCTAGTATCCACAAAAGGGTTCTTAGATAAGCACAAGAAAAAGACAATGCTGAAAGTGGCAGAAATTATGTTTCAATGCAGGACAGGTTCCACTGGGCAGGGAGGGCAAAAAGCAGGAGGATTTTCCCCACCATGTTTTGGAGGGCTAAGGGTGGGACAAAGTAAAATGCATCCTTTATTCTTCCCCCTAGCACGATGGCTTCATTTCCTGTCTTGAAGCAAGAGACATTGTTCCGGAACGGTACCTGGAGCTATCGAATTCCAGCCCTGCTCTACCTGCCACGTTTCAGCATCATCCTGGCATTTGCTGAGGAAAGAGAGGATGTGGTGGATGAACATGCCAAGCTCATAGCAATGCGCAGAGGCGTGTATGACCCAGTCACGCACCGTGTTCAGGTATCACTGTGGGGAGAAAATGGCAGAGACTGCCCATCTGCACTGCTCCCTTGTCCCCAAATGAGTTGAATGTTTATTCTCTTGCTATAGTGACAGAGCAGTTTTTCCTTCTCCCCAGCTACAGGACACAAATCTGCTTATAAGTAATGCAAGTATCATTATAACATGACTGGGCAGCTCTTAGGGGGACTAAAACAGGAAAGTGCAGCAGATTTTTCTGGGGATATCTTTGACTTATTGTAGCAGAGCTGGGGAAGCAGATAAAAGAGATGGAAAAAAAAGTCCTGTTGCAACAGCAAAGATGTGGAAGAGAGGCAGAAATGGGGAGTGGCACATGGATGGGGAGGAGTGAATAAGTAACTAGTGTTTTAAATTAACTACTTTTTTAAATTAATCTTCTTAGGTTCGATTTCTGGTTTTAAAAAAAAACAGTTGAGAACAGCTAGTCTCCCCACACAAAAGAGTGTCATCTGGTTTGTCTGTGCCAGTGAATTGGCTACGTTATTAATCTACCAGTTGTTATTAACAGTTATCTTTCTGGGTGACTGGAGGTGGTTGGTACTCTATTTATAATAATTTTTTTTGCATTTGCAAATGCAGTAATGTCTTGGGGAAAAAGAAAAGGAGATGTATTTTTCTATTCCAGTCTTTCATTGGTGGCTGTTTGTCCTAGATTATAGACTGAAGAGCTGGAGTCTGCCTAGCAGAAGCAGGCTTTGAGTGCACCTGCAGTATCATACCATTCAGGTAGCATCTTGTGCAACCCTCTGTAATTCAGTTAAGTAGGGCTTAGTTAGTCATGAACTTCGTATTGTGTTTACACGCTGGAGCTTCTTAAAATGGAAATATCAAGTATTCAAAAAAAAAGTTAATACTGGTTGAACAAAAAAAGATAAGGCATGACCAAACTCGATAATCAACAAGTCAGGGTAGAAAAGGTGATTAGTATAATCTTACTGGAAAATACTCCTTCTTTTACCAACCCAGTAACACTATGTAGGAATCATTTTCTAATTGCAATGTTAGTGTTAGAAATGTGATTGTGTTATGTTCTACTCATTTCAAGACAGGTATTAGAGGCTAGTTTCGCCTGCTCTGTGACCTATTTTCTGTGTTGGAAAACTCAGGGTCCAAATTCCCACACCAGAGCATCTAAAGGCATGTAATCAGAGCTAGCAAGGCATCTATTCACACATGGGTCAACATGGGAGGAATAGGAGTCTGAATGGAAAGGAGTTTGTCAGCATCAAAGATAGCTGAAAAGGGCTCAGTTACCTAGCTGACTTCCTAAGAAACACTGACTCAGCACAGCGCCTGTACTAGCACACTTTCACCCCTGGGCATGTCTGTGTGTTATAGACATATTTGTGAGAATGTCTAAAAATTCAGCTACTGTAGTTTTTTAAACAGTGTCATCAGACACTGGCTGCATTGAGATACAGAGCTATCAGCTCCTCAGTGAGTAGTAACTAAAAATGGCACAACCCACCTGTTTGGCAATGTGCATGTGCATGGTGTCACCCAAATAATTTTCACTTATGTTTGGCGATGCCAGTGTATTTTCTTCCCATTTCTTTCTCTCTCCACTAACTTGCTTCTCTTCTGTTCTTCTCACACTCTTCTATAGAAAACTTTTATCCAGGCATCCTTATACTGCAACATGGATCTATTTGTAATGGTGTGTTTCATTCTTGTCTTCCTCCACATTGGCCCTGTCAGTGGAATAGCATGGAGACCATTGTCAGTGCGCAGCTGAAAGACCACCGATCAATGAACCCCTGTCCTGTTTACGATGAGGTCTCAGGGAAACTGTTCCTGTTCTTCATAGCTGTCCCAGGAAAGATCTCTGAGCAGCATCAGCTCAGCACAAAGATCAACCTGGTACGTCTCTGCTGTGTCACTAGCATGGACCAAGGGCGCACCTGGAACACTGTTCAGGATGTCACTGATAGTACCATTCACACTGAGTACAACAACTGGGCCACTTTTGCAGTGGGTCCTGGTCATGGACTACAGTTGCACAATGAAGCACGGAGCCTTGTGATTCCTGCCTATGCCTATCGTATCTTGGGTCCTAAGCAACACCCTACGCCTCATGCCTTCTGCTTCATCAGCTCTGACCGTGGGACAACGTGGGAGATGGGGAATTTTGTGGAGAAAGAGAGTGCAGGGGAGTGCCAGGTAGCAGAGGTGCACATCTGTGGCAGGAATGTCCTCTACTGCAATGCAAGGAGCAGCAGAGGAGCCAGAATCCAGGCTGTCAGCTTCAACTATGGAGTGGACTTCGAGGGAGGCCAGCGAGTTGAAAAGCTAGTAGAACCTCCCTCTGGATGTCATGGAAGTGTTACTGCCTTCCCTCCTCCCCCTCATGCCAAATGTCAAGATAGTTGGTTGCTCTACACTCATCCTACAGATCCAAAGGGTCGAAGAGATTTAGGAATTTACCTCAACAAAAGCCCTTTAAATCCAGCGCACTGGACAAAACCAAGCATCCTCTTCAAAGGCCTATGTGCTTATTCAGATCTGCAGTACATGGGGGTTGGGCCAGATGGGTCACCCTTGTTCTCCTGCCTTTTTGAATATGGGACCCGCCAACAATGTGAAGAGATGATCTTTGTGATGTTTACATTGAAGCAAGCCTTTCCATCTGAGTGCTGAGTCTTGAGCCTGTCCTTTGGCATTCCTCTGAAAACCATCTTTGCTGATCCTTCTTTTCCCTGTCACTTCTCATCTATCAGCAAATGATTTTTGTACTCCTCTTGCACCTTCAGTTTGGCGTTGGCTTCTGGCATCTGTAGATTATGAAGTTTATTAAATGTACTAAAACTGAACATGTGTTTGGTTTTGTTTTCCATTGCCTGTTCTTGCCTTTCGCTTTCGCTACCATCTTAAACATCACATGCTCAAAACAAGCATGTCCTTTGTATATCATCTCTTGACTCGAGTCCTGTGATAGACTTCATTAGGGACACACATGCTGATAGTGTAGGGGCTGCATGGGAACAGAGATCGATGATTTTATGCTGTGCTGTATTTAGTAAGCTGTGGAGAAAGTGCCAGAGAGGATGCTGGGCTTACTGCCCTATATCAGCAGTTACATTCTTCGGAGAGTTCTTTGATTCTGGTTTAGGTGGGCTGCTTCCTGCAGTCAGTGTAGGGCTTGTTGGCAACTCTGGCTTTCAGGGCTTACTACCTTTTCATTTCAGCAAAGCCATGGGATGCCTTGCTCTTGCGAGAGTCCTTGCCCGTTTCTGAAGTGGATCTAGGGCTGCCTTGCTAAGTTCTTAGGCCCCTAAGGATTTCTGTCCTTACTTTCCATGCTGAATGTTCCTGCTTATTTGCCCTTTTGCTTACACTGCACTGAGAAGCTGCAGTTTCTCCTGTGCCACAGCCTCATGTGCTCCAATTGTTCCCTCTCCCTGGGCAGTGACAACAATACTCATGCAAGACGTCAGGACTGTACCTGTGTTTGAGTTCAGTGCAAGTGGCAGAAACGGCATTTTGTCTGCATTGAAACTGCAGGATCACGACAGGTCTGCAGAGGGAGCTCCCAATTTATAGTCAGGAGGGGAAATACTTGATAGCCTTCCTGACAAAAGTGATCAGCTATGATCTGCACAGCAACTGCTGTTACCACCACCATCTAATGTCTTGCAAGCATGGTTGTTGTTATTACAGAGTATTATTGGCATATGAGGCAGTGTGTCAAACGAATAACGCTGTCACTCTTTCAGCGAATTACAAAAGCACAAGTGTTGAAGGAAGGGGATATAATCAGGCCCAGAGCACCAAAAAAATGCTCTAGCTGGAAGCCTTCCAATGTAGGTAGATTTTCAGCAGATTTATGAAGGAAACAGCCCCAATCTGGGGGAAGAGAGACTATTCTGAGACTACAGTGTGATTTGAAAGCAGCCATTATACAGTGAGTAGACAATGGGAGTGACCGGAAATGAGTGGGTAACAAGGGAGACACGTCAGAGCAGATGGAACTAGGAAAGCTTTACCCATGCCTCTGGACAAAATTCTGCTTTATGAACCAGTCTGTGCTTGTTTGCTGAGTGTTGTGTTCTGCCTGTGTGTGTACATGTAGAATAGCTGCAAGAAAAATGTTTGCTTGCTCTATTGGTGAAGAAAAATGCCCACTTTCCAAAGTGTTCTCAGAACATGTACTCTTTGGGGAATGCTAGCAGGTCACATAGGATCCTTTGCTCTGTCACTGCTCTCGTATATGAGTCTTTGCTTTCTCTGTCTCCTTACCCTTGTATTTTCTGATATATAGCTGATAGATTTCAGGGGTAATGGGAGAGGGGGCCCAGATTTTTCCCACTATCTAGGTTTGTTGCAGGGCATCTGGAAGCTGCAGGTACCAAGAGAAAGAAAAGATTGAACCTTTCCTTGGCTATAAGATGTCCAATGCCTTGGTCAAATCACATTTTTACTAGGAAAAGAAGTGGTTTATTTCCAAAGAATGTGAAAACACATTGTTTTATGAGTAAGAGTAGCAAAAAAAAAGCATCCCACAGCTCCAGGAGTCCTGTACCCCACAACTGCCAGGCTGCCTTGGGCTGGGGCAACTCTCAGCCCTCATCTGCAAACATCACTGGTGGGGTTGTCTAATCCCAGAAAGATGCAAGCAAGGACATGACCTCAGACTCAAGAGAAAAGTTCCTTTGGTGAAGTCAGCATCCCTGGGGAGGTTTAAAAGCCATGGAGATGTGGTGCTGAGAGCCATGCTTTAGTGGTGACCTGGCAGTGTTAGGTTAATGGTTGGACTTGATGATCTGAAAGGTCTATTCCAACCAAAACAATTCTATCATCTATGATCTCACGACCTCCACAAAGACACTCGTAATTTGCCTAGCCTTTCCCAAGGAGCATGTCAGTAACATGCTGGTCTGGAGTAGCAGAGTGGCTCAGCTGACCAGTAGTTTGTGGGTATTACTCGTGTGCTCATTAGATGTAGGCCAGAGTCTAAATACACATTTGTGGCCAATAAATTGTTACTGATTCTTAATAAGGGAATCACAGAATCACAGAATCATTAGGGTTGGAAAGGACCCTCAAGATCATCTAGTCCAACCAATAGCCCTACACTACTCTTATCCCTAAATCATCCCCTAAAGAACCACATCAATCCTCTTCTTAAAAACCTCCAGGGATGGTGACTCCACCACCTCCCTGGGCAGCCTATTCCAATATCTCACCACTCTTTCAGTAAAGAAATTCTTCCTAATATCTAATCCAAACCTACCCTGGCACAACTTAAGCCCATTCCCTCTAGTCCTGTCACTAGTCACAAGGGAGAAGAGGCCAACACCCGCCTCCCTAAAACGACCTTTCAAGTAGCTGAAGAGAGCGATAAGGTCTCCTCTAAGCCTCCTCTTCTCCAGGCTAAACAGCTCCAGCTCCCTAAGCCTCTCCTCATAAGGTCTGTTCTCCTNGCTGGGGGTTGTTACGACCAAAATGCAGGACTCTACATTTAGCCGTATTAACACTCATCCCATTGGCCTCTGCCCATCGATACAGCCTGTCTAGGTCCCTCTGCAGAGCCTGCCTACACTCAAGCAGATCAACACTCCCACCCAGCTTAGTGTCATCTGCAAACTTACTAAGGGTGCACTCTATCTCCTCATCCAAGTCATCAATAAAGATGTTGAACAGGAGAGGCCCTAGCACTGACCCCTGAGGGACACCGCTAGTGACCGGCTGCCAACCAGACTTGACTCCATTGAGCACAACCCTCTGGACTCGGCCATCCAAACAGTTTTTGATCCAGCCAAGGGTGTGCTCATCCAAGCCACGAGCAGCCAGCTTCTCTAGGAGAATGCTGTGGGAAACTGTGTCAAGCGCCTTGCTAAAGTCAAGGTAGACAACATCCACAGCCCTTCCTTCATCTAATAAGCGAGTCACTCCATCATAGAAGGAGATCAGGTTATGTTATATTTAGACTTATATTTAGATTTCAGCAAAGATAACTGCTGTCCGATAGACTTAACCTACCATGTCAGCCATACTATGACATACTTCTCTGACTAAGCCTGGCAGTGCCTGTGCTGATGCAGTGTATGGGCTGGATATATGTGGGAGTTTTGGGCAAACACTGTGCACCCTGAGTGATGCTGCAGACAGTATTTATTCACTGGCTTGTGAGTTCACGGCCAGCTTGTACAATGCTACCTGAACATCTGTAGCAAACCCAGTTTAGATAAAGTGTTTGTTGCAATGTCTGAGAGACAGCTTGGAATAATACCCTAATTTGGGGAAATATAATGTTTGCTGTGTCCATAGACTGTCAGGGCTGTAATTTTTTATTGTCCAACATCAAAACGTGTCCCAGTTCTTTGTGGCCTCATTCTCTCAAGTAAGTTCAAATGGAATGCTGTTGCTGCAGTTATCTAAAAGCTTTTATTGAGTCTGGGTTGTGTTTGTGTGATAGACATACCCATTATTCTTCTGGTTTATTAGAGCAGTTCTTACACACGGCTTTGCTCTGACTGTGAGATAACAGTGGGTAGACTATTTGAAGCATGTCCTATTCCTTGTGGAAATCTTAGGGCTGTGCTGGCTACGTTTGTAGTATCACCTGGCATGTGACTGGTGCAAGTCAATAGCTTCTCACTTTATGACAAGCACTCTAGCTCCCCTCTAGATAATTTCTCTAATCTCTTCTTCCTCATAGCTACTCACCAGCCTTCTCTAACACAGGTACAAATAGAAAGAAAAAGAATACTGTAAGTTATCTCCTGCAGAACAGCATCTTTTCTCTGTTTGGGACAAAAGTTACTGCTGTCCTTTGGGAATCAGATAGTTTGGGATATGCACACATTCGTGTGCTAACCATGCAAGGATCAGTTTTTCTCCATCACTGCAGAGTTTACACGCCAGCACCATGGGAAGTATACCAGACACCATTCGTTCTTCAGGCAGTGTTGTGAATGAGCCATGGGGGATCACAGGCCTGTTTACATTAGGGGGTTGGGATTCACCATTTGACCAGATGGAGCTGTTTTCTTTTAGGAACAAGAAATACTTGAAGAAAACAGCCTGTACATCCTACTGTTGCAATCACCACACGTGTATGTCTCCAAGCCAGCAAGTTCTGTGGGGCTGTACAAGGGATTCACACATTTGAAAGAAACAGCAGCAGCTTGCTGAAAACAGAAGTTGATGGCAGGATGGGTGGCGGTTGTTAAGTATAGAGCTAACCAGTCTCAGATGTCAAACCAGGACTTATACCTCTCTATTACCTTGTTGAACTTGCAATATATCAGGAGAAGCTCTCCAAACACAGTTTCATCTCAGCAAAACTCACGTGCAGCAGCTCTGTCTAATCAGTATCCACATATGGATCAACTGCATGCAGAGCTCTGTGAGTTCAATCAGTGATTTAACTTTCAGACCTGTTCTGCTTCCTTCTGCAGCTGAACTGCAGAGAAGCTACTGTAAGTTTCATAAATCCCGAAGAGCTCTACAGATGAGGGAGCAGCACACTCTGGCCATGCAGGGATGTCAAAGGAGCTGCACAATCCCTTTGCCATATGCAGACACTCTTCTCTGTGGGAAGAACAGGGTTTGTAACCACTCTGTAGCTTATAAGGGCTTACAGCTACTGTCCATACAGAGCCACTTCATGGCATTCAGCAGCTGAGCTCATTTAGGTACCTGAATCCATGGGAGTTTGGCTCTTAAAGCCCTATGTGGATCTGGGTGAAGCTGAAAGTCAGGTTTGGCTTAGCTGATTTTGATCTGTAAGCAGTGCTTGCTCAGCATGGGCAGGAAGCCCTGCACATTGCAGTTCTACCCGTTTAGCAGGGTCCTGTGCTAGCCACACAATTTTGAATTGCTGGTGCCCACAGTTTAATTTTAATGGTAGAGATTAAGCTTGACCCTGCAGATCAGACATCTGGATAACTGAAAACACCAGGAACGCTGGCAGGGATGAATGCTGGACTGTACTGGTTCACTTTCCCTCTCCATAACCAAAAATTCTAGTCCCTTTCAATTCAGCAATAGGTTCCTCTCTCCTGCCTTGCTTGTCCTTGCTGTGCACAGGGGCAGATCTCCATACATGACGCAGGTACCATGGTTCCAGCACTTCTCCTAGCTCTGGGAGGTGAGGGATGCATAGCACTAGCAGTGTCTGTTCCTTTCCTAGGAGCTTTCCCTCTGTACTTCGACTCCCAAGCAGAGTCCCAGCTCAGCTGCTGCTTTTAGATATAGCTCAAGTGTGGATGTGCCTTCAACGGTATAGGATAGGCAACCAAATTTGCCATGCAGACGGTGCTTATGTAGCAATTCATTTGCTTGTTGCAGGTGAGCAAACAGTGCATGCTGGCGGCCCAGAAGGCAAATCGCATCCTGGGCTGGGCCGGGTTCTGAGCAACCTGATTTAGTTGGGGATGTCCCTGCTCACAATAGGGGGATTGGACTAGATGACCTCTAGAGGTCCCTTCCAACCCAGATGATTCTATGATTCTATGATAAATAATATGCCTTGGATATGCAGCACTGAGAATGCCACAGAGCACAAAAAAGGGGTAGATGTACAGAAAACCAACCCAACGAACAAACAAAAAACAAAACAGGGAAGTGAAAGCTCTAGCTCTCCCCTCTCTGACGCAGGCTGCCAGACATGGCTTTTCTCCATCACCTTTGGGGATTTAGAATAGGAAAGATCTTTGAATTCATCTCACAGTAGCTGGCAGGGAGTTTTCGTCACAGATCCCAAGAGCAAATCAGCCTTTAAGTCTGCTTCTATGCATGGAAACGTGCAGGAGCAATTTTTTTTGAGTTCTTTGAAGTCTTCCTCACACATAGTTGCATGTGAGGACTAAACAAGGCAGGAATGGGGCAGTTAGTGCTAGGTATCCTAATGCACAGTGTGTTTCTAATCAGTCCAAGATTTATTTATTCCCCATGGAAATCTGTACTGGGTAGGTCAAACAGCCAGGAAAAAGATGGAAACTCAAAGAGTCTGGGACAGCAGGCCACCAAAGCCTGAGGACTGTGTCAGTGGGGGAGCTGAAGAGATTCCCAGATGGGTCTTCTTGATATAAGGAGATGAAGGGGAAGGGAAAAGCAGGGAACATGGGCTTGCTAGTCACTTCAGCTGAGACATGAAGAGGGAGAGTGGGGGATGCAGGAACATGTCACACTCACTCTCTAGCTGTTTGAGTTGAGGAAGTTGTCCGTGGCTGAGTTTCCTTTCCCTCTCTGTACTATTGAAACAGGAAGCTGGTGAGCAGAAACTGCCTGATCATTACACACAGACACAGGCAGCTCCTGTATTGGCATTCAGGTTTGCTCCAGCAATGGATCAGTGCTGGTACCACGGCAACATCACTCGGTCCAGAGCCGAAGACCTGCTCTCCAAAGTAGGCAAGGATGGCAGCTTCCTTGTGCGGGCCAGTGAGTCAATTGCTTCAGCATATGCGCTCTGCGTGCTGTAAGTACAGCTTTCAACCTCGTGCTTCACGCGGAAGCTTTTGTCCCCACTTGTGCAGGGTGTTACCCCTTGCACCCTCTCCAGCACTGTGGCAAAAAGCCACTGTACCAACTGGGAAGGTCCTGCCCACCTCAGAGCGTGGCTGGTTTCTCCTGACTGGGTCACGGGGTAGGGAATTGCTGAGAGCAGGGCCCGGCTGAATAAACCCATATTCTTTTTGCTGCTATACTGGTCATGCTACTCTTGGCCCCGATTCAAAAAGGACAGATTAATCAAATATACTGTGGCTGTGCTCTGAGAGAAAATTACCTCTTGACCTCTTCAAGCCTGTTAACAACTTGGGTCAGATATTTACATTTAATAACTCAAGTACTGAGTTTGGTACCCTCCCAGGCACTTTTCTTGCTCTAGTTCAATGTGTGTTTAACCCACCTGCTTGTACAATGCCATGTCCCATTCATTAAAAGGTTTGAAATATTTCCTGGAGCTATGCATGATACACCTGTCACAGTGATATTTTACCTGCATCATTAATGTGGCTTAAGGGATAAATGTTTCATGTGGGAAATAGGGAGAGGAGAAAAGTGCTGGCAGCTCTGACCCCCTTATTCTGGATTGGGGCTGTGGAACAGAAAGCAAATCCTCCTGCCTTGTCTCTGTGAGGGGCAGGTGTTATTCCTGGAAGCAGAAGTGCGTGCTTAAGATAAGATTGAAGTCAGTAGGTGAAGTCTGAGGCATTTGATTTTGCATTACAGAAAGATAAGACAGTTGCTTTCTGCTTAGGAGAGATCAAGGTCAGTGGGACTCTCTTCTGCCTGTCAGTTTCTTTTTGCTTTCGTTATGCAGCAGATTAACAAAATTTATTTCATCCTTACCCCACATCAAATTGCAAGTAGGTTTCTCAGTGTAATTACTTTCTGAAAGTGTATTTCTTGCAGTGGTAAAGATGGTGCTGCTGTTTATAACTCAGTTCTAACTGCTTGTCTCTCCAGCAGTCAGACTTCTGGTGACAGCGCAGTCTGCTGCAGAGGGTTCATCTGCAGAAAAGCATAGGGCTGGGTATGTGCCCTGTAAGCATAGTTGTGGGACTGTCAGAGATTCGTGGCTGACTAATGGAGGCGTTCATAAAGTGCAGAGAGCCTCTGTGCCTGGCTGTTGAGATGTTTGTAATAACAAGGGGAAGAGTTTTGTCTGTCTGGAGGGAGCAGAGAAAGAAGGGTGACTGCAGAAGAATAGCTGGAACAAGCAGGAGGAAGGAGAGGTAATCATAATACAGGCTGAGGGCCTAAGTTTCAAGTCAGGGAACATTTTACTAGAATAGACAGTTGCTTTCATTGAGTGTTTTTTGTATGACCCCTTTGATTTGCTTTGTTACAAGTATGTACACAAAATACTTTTACAGAGTGATGGTGTGGATTACATAGAAAGGGAAGGTGCCATAAAAATGTCTACCAACATGCATTGGCTTAAGTTTTTCCATTGTAAATGTTTACACAGTCAACTTTGAAAGCCTTTTGTGACTCTAGATACATGGGATCAGGAAATTGAAACAATATAATGACCAGGATTTTCTGAACTGGAGCCAAAGGTTATGTTCTTAAATCCATTCTGAGGTGGCTAGCATGTAGGACTTGATTAAAAAAATCGGGAGCACCCAGCCTTGTCAGCCAAGAGCAGACAAATTTGTGGTGTAAAGGGCTGACAATAAGTACAGGCTGAGAAATTTCACATAAACTTCTAAGTACCTAACAAACTTCCAGTTTATACGGCTTTGCAGCTACTTTGTGAAGAGAAAGGGTTAAAGGTGACGAATAAGTCTTTCCCTCTGAATGTCATCTTGACAAAATGGGCAGCTTTGCTGAAGCTAAAAAATTCCTCAGAGATGTTTAAGTTTCAGCTGTGTTATTGACTGGAGGGTGTTTAACGTTGGAGCTCTCCAGTTGCTTCTGTTTAAAAACCAGAGAGCCTAGAGAGGAAGAGTGAAAGAGAGAGCGGAATTGAAAGCCTGACTGCAAAAAATGTTTTCACAAAAAGAGAATTATGTTGAAAGTGTGAAAGTGTCAGCTGTGTATAAACAAGAAAAAACACCATGAAATTTGCTCTAAAAAAGAGGTTTCATATTCTATAAAGCTCTAATATTTATTTGGCAGACCTGTCAGAATCCAGTAAAATCCTTTATTTTGATATTATAGAATGAAATAGCGATTTGCTTAAAGAGCTGCTTTAGGAAAATAGGGTTTTTACAAATACAGACAAGTAAGGGAGATGTATTTGCAAGGCCTGTTAAGAGTGCTTCCCCTCCTTTTCTGAAACTTAGAAGACTGGCATTTAACTTTGCAGAGTTTTGAAAGTGTCAGCAAATACAGAGGGAATGCTCCTCCCCCACACTGCTGTCCTCCGCTCTACTGGTCACGCTGCCCCATAAAAGGCAAGAAGCAAAGACATGTTCCTCTTCCTTTCTCTTCTCCTGGATCACTTGACCTGTCAGTTTATTGACAAGAAATAGGCTCTTGGAGGGAAATACCTGGATCCTGAAATCAGAAAGAGCCTGCTTAACATTCACAGAATGCTGCACCTGAACAGGAGATCTTCTGTTGGTGATTCATGTGTGAATGGCTGTAGCATTAACCACACTTCTGGAGAAGGCTAGTTGCAGCTTTGGGATCCCTCTGAGGACATTGTCTGTGAGATGGTATTTCCAACCCTCTAGGGTGGTAAGGTTCACATAGAATGAGGCTTAGCATGGCAGTCCTGGTCAGGATTTCCAGGCACTTCAAATATGCACATCATTGTCTGTGTATAAAACCACATACAGCTGAAGTGGAATAAGAAAATACAAGCCTTGCCCCATTTCACAGAATCACAGAATGTTAGGGGTTGGAAGTGACCTAGAAAGATCAAGTCCAACCCCCCTGCCAAAGCAGGACACCTAGGTAAGGTCACACAGGAATGAGTCCAGGTGGGCCTTGAATGTCTCCAGAGTAGGAGACTTCACACCCCCCCCGGGCAGCCTGTTCCAGTGTTCCTTCACCCTTACTGTGAAAACTTTTTTACTCACATTAACACTAAACCTCCTCTGTTCTAAGTTGCTCCCATTGCCCCTTGTCCTAACATTGGATGACATTAAGAAGAGCCTGGCTCCTTCTTCCTGGCACTGGCCCTTAACATATTTATATACATTGATAAGGTCTCCCCTCAGTCTCCTCTTCTCTAGGCTAAAGAGACCCAGCTCTCTCACCCTGTCCTCATAGGGTAGATGCTCCACTCGCTTAATCATCTTGGTGGTCCTGCCTGGACTCTCTCCAGTAGTTCCCTGTCCTTGCACTGGGGAGCCCAGAACTGGACACAGTACTCCAGGTGGGGCCTCACCAGTGCAGAGTAAAGGGGGAGGAGAACCTCCCTCGACCTCCTGGCCATGCTCTTTTTAATGCATCCCAGGATGCCATTGGCCTTCTTGGCTGCAAAGGCACACTGCTGGCTCGTGGTCATCCTCTAGTCCACCAGAACCCCTAGGTGTTTCTCCACAGAGCTGCTCTCCAACAGATCAGCCCCCAGCCTGTATTGATACATGGGGCTATTCTTCCCCAGATGCAGGACTCTACACTTGCTCTTGTTAAATCTCATTAAATTTCTCGCTGCCCAGCTCTCCAGCCTGTCCAGGTCACGCTGGATGGCAGCGCAGCCTTCTCGTGTGTCAGCCACTCCCCCCAGCTTTGTATCTTCAGCAAACTTGCTGAGGGTACACTCTATGCCTTCCTCCAGGTCATTGATGAATATGTTAAATAGCATTGGACCCAGTACCGACCCTTGGGGGGCACCACTAGTCACAGGCCTCCAGCTAGATTTCCTCATCTAATTGGTTGAGAGGATAGAGAGATGACAAAATTCTTACTGACATATTTGAACTGAGGCCGATGCTATATTTACCCCTCACATACACAGTCTGGACTGTGTTTGAGCAATTCTGAACTCAACCCAGTTTTTAGGGAGGGCTTGGAATGTGACAGTAATGGGTACGACATAACTTGGCAGTCAGGTTGCTGAGGAGAGAAATGCTAGGGGTAGAAAATAAGAGTCCCAGTCTTCTCTACCACATGCATTAAATTAGGATTCCGGCTTTTGAGCCTAGCAAGTGCTTCTCCCTGCTTTTGTCTTGCCCAACAGTACTTATTTCCTTGTTCTTCCACTTATCTGTCCTCAGCTTAAACCTCTTTACAAGTATTTTGACAGCTGCCTCATAAGATCTATGTGATGGGGCATTTCCCATCAAGGTAACAAGGAGAGTCCTCTGGTGAGGCAAGAGCCATTGAGCTGGTTTGTCTATCAGTTTCATAATCTACACACACACAAATTTTCTCTCAGCAGCTCCATGAGCAGTTCTGCTTAGCCCTGTTTGCATATCAGCAAGAGGAAATGGTGTAAGAGAACTGCATTGACAGATAAAAACAAAACCTGTACTCTTCCTTGGGGTATATTCTCAACTGACTTTGATTGCCCTGGACTTGGTGAAATTAGCAGCGTTGTGGCAGCCCAAAGCAGTTGGGAATCATGTCTGTGACTTCCAGCTCTGTACTAGATACTCAGATATGTGGATAAATAGGTGTTTGTAAAACTGTCTTATGTTTCTTCATGAAGTGGTACTGAGCTCTTGGAGCAGTTTTAATTCCTCCATGTTCTTTGCTTTAGTGCCATCAAAAGATGCAGGATAATTTGGATACATGCTGAAATCCCTCAAACACCCTGGAAAAACTCAGCTATAATTTATGTGTCATTTCATTTTCAATTGCTTTTTGTGACTCCTTGTACAAGGATGCTGAAAATACCGGTGATCTCTCTTGCATCTCCATCTCCATCTCCTGCATGGACTGATTTTGAAAGGCATATGATGAATAGACTCACAACATAATTCTAAAAGAGACCAGGATATTTTATTGATCTGTATGATTAGCTGAAGGGCATTTCATGATGATTCCACAGGCAATCTTATGGCTGATCTACAGATGTACGAATGCAGTATGACTCCACACGAGGATTGCAAGATGGGTTTTTACTTAGACTGTTGTTTAGGGTTTGTGCATGAAGATGTGTATAACAATCACAGAACCACAGAATGTTAGGAGTTGGAAGGGACCTCAAAAGATCATCTAGTCCAACCCCCCTGCCACAGCAGGATTCCCTAGACCAGGTAACACAGAAGCGCATCCAGACAGGCTTTGAATTTCTCCATAGAAGGAGACTCCACAGCCTCTCTGGGCAGTCTGTGCCAGTGCTCTGGCACCTCAAATGGGAAAAAATTTCTATGTGTATTCACACGAAACCTCCTATGCTTCAGCTTACAACCATTGGCCCTTGTCTTCTCACTGGGCTTCACTGAGAAGAGCCTGACCACAACCTCCTAACACCCATCCTTCACATATTTAAAAGCATAGATGTGGTAACCCCTTAGCCTCCTCTTCCCCAAGCTAAAGAGACCCAGCTCCCTCAGCCTTTCCTCATAAGGAAGATGTTCCACCACCTTCATCATCTTTGTGTCTCTGCACTGGACTCTTTCCAGCAGTTCCCTATCCTTCTTAAANTGTCAGCCACTCCACCCAGTTTAGTGTCATCAGCAAACTTGCGGAGAGCACACTCTGTTCCCTCATCCAGGTCGTTAACGAATATATTGAAAATCCACCTCACTACCCAATCAGCCAGACTACACTTGCTCAGTTTAGTTGCAAGAATGCTGTGGGAGACAGTGTCAAATGCTTTACTGAAATCATTATAAACCACATGCACTTCCCTACCATCGTGTATCCACCAGGTTATGTCCTCATAAAAGGCTATGAGGTTGGTCAAATATGACTGCCCCTTGGTAAACCCATGCTGACTGCTCCCAATGACCCCCTTATCCTTGATATGCCTAGAGACAGAGTCAAGGATAAAGTGTTCCATCACCTTTCCAGGGGTGGAGGTGAGGCTGACTGCTCTAGAGTTACCTGGCTCCTCCTTCTTGCCCTTTTTGAAGACTGGAGTGATGTTTGCCTTCCTCCAATCCCCAGGCCTTACTGTGATGTAGCTGAAATCTATTATTTGGGTTTTTTCCGTTACAAGTCAGTGCACATGCTAAGCCTTCTATTTGCTCATTCACTGCTGATTTTGGCCCTGTGTCATTTGGATTCCTGCTTTTTCATTCCTTCCTGAGACACCCACTCTACTGACAGCTAAAGCCATTTGGTGTTTTCTTTCCTTCTGGCCAGAAGAAGAGTAATTCACTCTGAGTCTGATGGTGATACAGCTTTCTGCAGTGACATCTTGAAACGCATCTCAATGACCAGGAACACTTCAGGTTTGTGTTAGTTCAGAGACTCCAGAGAAAGAAATGAAGAGAAATGTTTAAAACCCTTGTGCATGAGCCCATCTGTGTGTCTCAGGATCTTCCAATACCTTTTCTTTTTGGGACAGGTGCCATGATGTGATTCTCTTCTGGGAATGGTCTAACCATATCTCCTCTGATCTGTTCCAGATTCCGTAATTGTGTTTATACCTACCGAATTCTGCCTGATAAAGAAAATAAGCTAATTGTCCAGGTAAGCCATGCTGTGTACTGTTCTTTCCCACAAAGATGCACCTACCACCACTCATTGTTTTTTTTCAACATACTTCTAACACCAAGAGAAAAAAGATATAAAGAGTAAAATTAATCCCTTCAGTCAGCACTGCAGTAGTCTCCAGTCCACTGCTATGGCGATTTTAGCCTCTGGTTCACTTAACATATATGCCTTCAGTTTAGTGGCACTGCTGTGTTTTATACAATTGAGAACCTCAGCCCATGGAATAACTTTTTCTCTGAAGCCATCATGGATCTTTTCAATCCAAAATTGCAGCACAATTCATCTAAGCCCAGAGAATGTAAATTGAGTTGTGATCTCAGGATCCAGAAAGTAGGAGGACTGAGGGCAGGAGTGTCAGATCTTCTGTTTATTCCTATTCTGCTTTCGGATTCTGAATGAGCTACTTCCCCTTCCTGTATTACCTCTTGGTCCTTGTTTTCTTAATATAGATCATTAAACTTGGGAAGGGGAGGGAGGTCTGATCTCTTACAGCCCCAAAGACTGGGCATGGTTTTACTAGGAGGCAGTGGGGGCTGCAGTGTTGTGCAGGTATTCCCTGTGAAATGAGATGGAAATGCCCATGCTACCCACATGCCCCAGTCTACCCTGCTATTCTGAGTAGGTCTACCTTTGTTCCTTCCCATTTCAGATGAAAATTAACTTCCCACACTAAAAATGTGTATTTTTACCTACTCCATGTGCAGCTCACATAGCTTACAAGCACCATGTTACTTATGTATTTCCTGATGTGTTTTGGGAGGACCAGTCTTTCTTTGAGATCTGTACCAAAAAGGAGCATATTTGAAACTAGAGTGATCAGGTTAGCGAGAAAAGTTGAGTGCTGGCAGCTTTCTTTCAGCTGTGAGCTGTTGATAGAATAATGCATTGTGTGTCCTGGGTGTACACACTGGGTCTCTTAAGAGTCACTTTTAGGTGGGTCAGGCTTGGACTGTTCTTAGAAGCCCCACTCTCTGCTTAGGCAACTCTGCACAAACACATCTATATTGCCACCAAGGCAAATTCCAGGCTCTCAGACACTGTACTCCAGTGCACTGTGTGCCCAGGATCATCCACCAGCATCAGTACAATGTCCCAGTTGGCCTCACAAGCTACAGCTGGTTTCCCCAAAGCCTTTGAGATACCTCTATCTTGTTTGTAACAGCATTTCTGTTTCTGAGGAGGAACTGGCAGCAGGACTTGACTTGGGTCTCTATGCATTGTCACCAAATGGCATGTCACCAAAGATAATCCATCTTCCCAAAGCACCAGGTAACACTTTACAGAAGAACCTGTGCGTGCTCTGCAGGCTGCTTGCATGGAGCCAGCACTCAGCTGGAATAAATAGCCTGTCATTATGAACTAGCTTCATATATTATTCTGCAGCCTGCTTGTAGTAATACTTGATTTTCCCCAATCAACAGTTACAGCTCAGCCTCGGTACCTATAGAAGCTGCAGAGAGCGGGGTCTCAACGTGCTAGATAGCTCACAAGTGAAGCACCCCAGACAAGGAGAGTGTTGGGAGACCTAAGGCTCAGGCAATCCAAGTCCCACAGCAGCTCTGTGGCAGAGCCAGGATAGCAGACTGGCACTACTAATGATATTCTTGCTCTTTGCACTGCTACCATGATGAGAAACCACAACTCAGTTGGTTTGGGGTATGAGTTTGGTAACAGCTTTGTCTTTTAGAAAACAAGCACAGAAAGTATCATATGTTGGCTTTTCACTTGAGGGAGAGTAATAAAGAAAGGCCAGAGGTTACCTGAAAAGGCAACTACACAACCCCACACTTTGCCCTTATGTGCCCTGGATGGGCCTTGGCACCTGGGCAAGCCCTGGTCTCTTCCTCATACTCCAGCTGCCCTGCTGACATGCCGTGTGGGTGATGCTGAACATGCTGCATAGTCTGCAGCCTTTTCTAGAAGGGAACCAATGCCATAAGTTAGCAGAGGGTTTGAAAACTGAGTTCAGAGCAATATGCCTGTGTGCAGGCAGCTCTCCAGAAAGTGCTGGGCTGACCCACCAGTATGATACAGACTTAGCAATTTGTTCTGTACTTTGCAGCCTGGGAAGGTGCAAGTGATGTTCCCCAGTTTTTACTGGGTCTGTAATTGTTTCTGCCATGACAAGGAGCTTGTTGTTATACAGAACAATTCTATCTGTCCACAAATCAGAGCACTGCAGCTGTAAGAAATCATTATTTCTCTCTGCTGTAGCAGTGGGCAGCTCTCATTCCAGATCAAGATATATGAACAAGCAGAAGGTGTGACTGGTGTCTACCAGCTCAGACTCTCCCCAACACACACACCTTCACCTTTCCACCTTCTACTTCTCTGCAGGGTATTTGGCAGGTATCATCCAGTCTGTGGAAGGATTATTGGACTACTGCCAGATCCAGACAGTATTATTAGAATTCCATGGATCTTTCTGAATTAAACCTTTTGAAATCTACTAGACCTGTTAAGGAAATATGATCTACTGGAAGTTCACTCAAGCTGATTTGTAAACTCTCTTGGGATCTGCATTGTGATTGTGAGATCTCCCTGGTTTTTATGTTGTGGGATGCAGAGGGATCTTTGAATTTTGGGTTGCCAGGAGCTGTAAGCTGAGTATCAAGAGTAGGCTAAATGAAATGTATTGTTAATTCATATTTTGAAGATGCAGCACCTCCCAGTTTGTGCTGCTTTATTCCAGTTCTGTGGGAGAGGCAGAAAGGGGGTAGCTTCTTCTAGCAAGAGAGAGATGAAGTGAGAGTTGTAATTGAGGCTCAGAGCAAAAGAGTCTCACGTTGTTGGTTGCTGTTCTTGGTACTTTGTTCCAGCTGGGCCACATTTTTCGATTGCTTGTCTGTTGGCTTTTGGATAACACAGAAACTATTTTATGTATATTAAAAGATCAGATTTTTGAAAATCCCACTGAAAAGAGTCTACTACTTCTGTGGAATTAGAACAGGTGATAAATTAATATAGCAATAAGTAGGTGTTTCTCATTTCTGGTTTTGGTTTTATTTTTTCTTAAAAAAGAAGACACGGGAAATATTCAACACTAAATTCTAAGGTTAGCCTGCATTAGTAATAAATATGAGGCCTGGTCATGCAATGTGACCTTTTTTGCCTTCATTGTGCTTTTTTCCTGAAGCTAACAAAGTTGTCTTCTTGCCCAGATCTGGGTTGTTGTCTGTCAGGCATTTTTCATGATGCTAGCAGGTTCAGAAAACGTGTAATATCACAGCTACGTACACAGCACTTGCGACATTACAGCTCTCCCTCTGCCTTTCTGTAAAGTTTTTTATTTCACCTTTAAAGCTGCAAGTTCCTTTCACATTTTTTTGAGTCTTGAAGAGTTGATTTTTTTTTTTTTTAAATTAGAGCTCAGTCCTGCACTATTGGAACCAGTGTCATTTTCTGCATGGTTAAATTCACTGTTCAAGTACAGGTGGCAGAAAGGAAGGTGCATATTTTTGCATTCAGGCTGAAGAAAAAGGTATTTGCATATGTCCTTCAGCATTTTGTGGCATGCTGTTTAAACTGCCATTGGGTTTCTGCATCTGCAGCTGCTCTACAGCAGTTGGCATAGTCAGGAATCTGTCTTACCTGTCAATTCTGGAATCAAACTGGTATCTCCCCAAAACATACCAAGCCATAGTGGTTACAGTCATAGACTTTTTTCTTTAAACACAAATAGAAATTCTTTCCTTCTTTTCCATGACTGCTGAATTTTCTAGTTCTGCTACTTGAGACTTCAAAATACAGCCAAAAAAATCCATGGCTTGGGTAAAGCAAACTTGCATCCTGCTGCTGAAAATATATTTAAGGAAGTGGAGGAGGAGTAACAAAACCCCTCTGAAACACAGGATCTGTAACAGGGAGTAGAGATTTTTGTCATTAGTCTGGGAACAATTACTCATCAAGATATCTGTTAGCCTGCAGACTCTTGCTGTAGTACCACACTGAGAACTGAGAAGCCAAGACAGAAAGAGAGCAAAGAACACAGAGATCCAGGAGCAGTGCCATGGGGCTGGAAACCAACTCACCCCAAGGTAGCTTAGCTGCTGCCTGCCTGCAGGGCAAGTCACAGTTAAGGTACTTTACTTTCTTCTGTGTAAAGACAAATATGATTTCCCTTGTTCAAATAATGAGGTATAATTAATGCAAAGTTGATGAAAGTTTGGGGACCAGCTAAATGTACTCATGTTTGTGTAAAGAGGGGCAGAGCAGCAAAGGAGTTATTTGGAACCACGAGATAAACGACACACTGGAGACAAACTAAAGACACTAAACTGCCTTTCTAAGCCAGGAATCTGTGATCTGTTCTTGCCATCCAGATTCACAGAAGATAAAACTGTCCTATGCTATCACTTAAAGCATCTATTTTATACATCTAGCTGAGGTGTCAATGTGATCATCACTACACAATCTGAATTCCTCATGATTTTATCACTTCTTCAAAGACGCAAAGTGCTCTTCTTCCCATTTTACAAATAGGGAACTCAGCTGCAGTCTGAGGACTGGGTTACCAAAAAGAATTTTAAATAGTTGTCCTTTCCTAACTGGACCAGGATTATAAAGTGTGTTACACTTCATGCCCCTCATTTCAGATGAGCAGTCAAAGCTGTCACATAGTCAAAGCTGAGTTGCAGAAAATCGAGGAAGGGAGCCAGGAGACCCGCATGGTTAAGTAGGGAACTGTTAGGCAAACTCAAGTGGAAGAAGAGAGTCTACAGGTCATGGAAGGAGGGGCTGGCCACATGGGAAGAGTACAAGACTGTTATCAGAGGTTTTAGGGAGGTAACCAGAAAAGCTAAGGCCTCTCTGGAATTAAACCTTGCAAGGGAGGTGAAGAATAGTAGGAAGGGCTTCTTCAAATACATTGCCCAAAAAACAAATACTGGGTGGAGTGGCTGGCACACCAGAGGGTTGTGCTGCCATTCAGCAAGACTTATACAGGCTGGAGAGTTGGGCAGGAAGAAATTGAATGAAATTCAGCAAGGCTGAGTGTCAAGTTTTGCACCTGGGAAAGACCAACTCCATGTGTCAGTATAGGTTGAGGACTGACTTGTTGGAGAGCAGTGAAGGGGAAAGGGACCTGGGGGTCCTGGCAGATGGAAGGATGAGCATGAGCCAGCAGTGTGCTCTTGTTGCCAGGAGGGCCAAGGGGATTCTGGGGTGTATTTGAAGGGGTGTGGTTAGTAGGTCAAGAGAGGTTCTTCTCCCCCTTTACTCTACCCTGGGGAGGCCGCATCTGGAATATTGTGTCCAGTTCTGGGCCCCTCAGTTTAAGAAGGATAGGGAACTGCTGGAAAGAGTCCAGCCCAGAGCCACCAAGATGCTGAAGGGGGTGGAACATCTTCCTTATGAGGAAAGGCTGAGGCTAAAGGGTCTCTTTAGCTTGGGGAAGAGGAGACTAAGGGGTGACCTCATCTGTGCTTTTAAATATGTGAAGGATGGGTGTCAGGAGGTTGGGGTCAGGCTCTTCGCAGTGAAGCCCAGTGACAAGACAAGGGGCAATGGTTGTAAGCTGAAGCATAGGAGGTTTTGTGTGAATACACATAGAAATTTTTTCCCATTTGAGGTGCCAGAGCACTGGCACAGACTGGCCAGAGAGGTTGTGAAGTCTCCTTGTATGGAAGTATTCAAAGCCTGTCTGGATGCGCTTCTGTGTTACCTGGTCTAGGGAATCCTGCTGTGGCAGGGAGGTTGGACTAGACGATCTTTCAAGGTCCCTTCCAACTCCTAATGTTCTGTGATTCTGTGATTCTGTATCTCTGTCGTCAGCAAGGAAGAAACAGGCTTCTGATCTGGGTAGTTTCTATCTCTCTTGCCTAAAGACCACAAAGAGAATGCCCTTAAACTGCCAAACTAGGCAGGCTGCAGTCAGATAAGGAGATTCCCATTACTGCTGGTTCTTGTTCAGTGTGAGAAGGCTCTGAGGTCAAAAGCTGTTGTTAAAAAACAGGTTTTTGTCTTTATAAACTGTAATTTTGAAAGGCCATCGTGAAAAGTACAACCTGCTTCATGAGTGAGCATGCTTGAAACAGGTGGTGAGAAGGAAGACAACACTCATTCGCTGGTCAATGAATATGGATTGGTATAGTGTAGTGTGTCACCATCACTAAAACCTTATGGAGTTCAAGCTTACTAGATTTCTGGTTCATTTCAAATGCAAGTTCACAGCTTGTTTTATCTGCTGGCTGTTTGGCAATCTAGCTGCAGGGCCATCAGTCATTTCTCAGTGACAGCTAGATTACATCTTAGTTTATGCTAATAGTCTATCAGATAACACTTTGTAGGTCTTTTGCAGGATTGTGCCACTCTGTGTGAAGGCTGGGGGAAAATACCTTGACAGACATATGTCAACGTTGCACAAACGTGGCTGTCACCAAAGATGTCCTTGGTAAAAGCTACTGAGGGACTCAGCCCTAGTAGTTAGGGGAGCAGCTTTAGTTTGCTGCTAAAGGTGGAATCTCCTTAAGAAACAAGGGCATCTGCAGAGGAGGCTTTTGGCAGCTCAGAGCCATGGATGGATTTTATAATGGTGTGCTCTATCCTCCTCTGCTGTGCAACACAGTCTGACCTCTTAGTTTGAGAAAGGCATAGCCTTTTCTGTGCCCAGTGCTTTTCTGTGGGCATGACACAATGGTTTACCTCAGTCATATAATGTTCCCTTTCCCCTTTTCACCCAGAACTTGAACCAGACACATTTATCCACCACCTTAGGGCTCTGGCCTTGCCTGACCACTGCTGCTTCTTTCTGTCAAGGGTGTTCTTTCCTTCTACATTTTGCCAATCTGATTTTTCTTCTTGCATTACCCTTAAGTCTGGTCTCCTATTCATGCCACTAGCTGAGCTCTTGCTTCAAGCTGTAGACCTGCCTTAGAATGTTGCAGGCTGTCAAAGACAAAGGCTCCAGCCACTCACAGTGCTTTGAATGGAGTTTACATCTTTTGACTTTCTCTTGCAGAGAAGGCAGAAATAGAGCTTGGCTTGAGCAGGAGTAGGAACTATTTCACTTTTTTGAATGAACTGAAAATTAAAAAAAAATACATTCAGGTGAGATGTTTCCCTTCGAATTTTAGCTTTTCAGAAGTTATCACAGTGTTGCCAGGATATTCACAAAAAATGTTATTTCAGATGGAGAAACTGGGTCATCCTTTTGAAAAAGTCTAGATAAGCAGCTCTGAACTTTTTGCCCCCTGCTCCCTCTTTTTTTAAAAAAAATTAATGATGGAGGTGGGGGTTGAATGAATAACATGCTTTGCATAACATGTGCTCCAACCCCCATCATTTTTTAAATAAACAATTTCCTTTTTTACTTTGTGCAACACTATTTGGCCAGCTCCAGAGTTTGTCAGTTTCTGTGGATTGTATTTTATTATGAGAAGGCAGGAAAGCTGCCTTCTTCTCACTCTGTGTAAGAGGCTGTATTACAGTATGGAAAATGCCAGTATTTTTAAAGTTACTGCCTGTCTTTTTCTTTCCACTTCACCTTCCTGGGCTGTCCTAGCTGCCCAGCTCCTTGACAGAAAGCAGTGGTGAGCATGCATCCTCCTGTGCTCTGCTCCGTGGGTAAATGTTGGGAGATGCTCATATTGTGCCAGACGCCATTCATGTGAGCATGAGCACTGCTTGCATTCATGCTGAGATTCCCCATCACTGCAAGAGGTTTAAAATAATCACTTATATTTATACTTATTACATGTTACAGAGGGAGAGTCTGACCCTGTTTACTTGCAGGCTTTGCTGACTTCAGTGAAAATTACAGATGCCCTGGCAGCACTCTTTTGCAGTGAGTGATTCTCTAGTGCTCTTTTTTTTTTTCCTGACAATTTTGTCTAGCTTGATGCAAGGCTGTGTGCGACCAGAAACAAATAGTGTGGTGTGAGCAGTTAGAAAGCAGACCAGCAGCTGTGACTCACTTTATCAACTGACACTGAAGCTATAGGTTACCTCTGTACTTGGAGCACAAGCTCCCAGAAGGTAGGAGAGCTGCTGAGTACTGTGTGCAGGGTTTCCTGGTGAAACTCTCCAGCACACTTCCAGAAACACATTTTTAGTTGAAATGTGGATTTTTACTCAGTCTGCATATGGGGTGGCTAAATATGCCAGAATGAACCAAATCTTCTGTCCCAAGATGGGCAACGTATACAATGAGAGAGCTGCCTGTTTGCATTAGTCATTTCACAGGATAGTCCCTACCTCTAGGCAGAATTTGTTCTGACTTTCGTTTGTGAGTCCTTCCGGGTGGAGCTCAGCATAAAATCTTCATCCGCTAACCTGTTCTCAGTGCACAGACATACAGCTGCTCATTCTGCCAGCACAATCTGATAAAAGCATGAGTTTAGGTCAGTTCCTGCATTCCTGGTGTCATTACTGTTGTCACCAAGGTTGGAGTCAGTGACTGCCTATGGCATGTGTCCTTTGTGAGCCCTCTGCAGACAGATGCAAAGTTTTTGTTGTTATCTTTGATACTGCACTCTAATCCCAATTAGTGTGTGGCCAAGAAAAGTTTTTCTATATTAAGGATTTTGGGAGTTGACTTGGATATTGTGAATTGCCTTGGATTTTGCTGATCTATTTAAACCTGATCAAAACCTTTCTACTAGGAAATAGCATTTGAACTGGCTTCAATGAGAGAGAATGCAAAGCAAAATCTTTTGGGTGTTGCTCACCCATTCACGATGTTGCAGGCACTTAGAACTTCTGTCTGAGACCTATGTAAGGATTTCATGCTTGTTCAAATTGATGTCAAAACCTCATGGTCTCCAACGAGGGCAGAGTGGGCATGGGACTGCCCCAAACACCACTAGCAGGCCACATGGGTGCCCATGTGTAATGTAAGACATTTATGGTCTTCTTGCAACCAAGAGGCATCAGGCACTGTTGGCCTCCCTCTGTGTTGAAAAGTGAGAGGAGACCAAGTGTCCCACCAAGGAATATTCTCAGTGGGCTGGGACGCACCAGCTGGACAGCCTTCCCCTCCATGCAGTCATACACTGGTGGGCAGGTGTGTTTGTATTTGAGCTAGTGTGCTGCAAAGATGAAAGGTGTGCTAGCACCACATAGTGCATGCAGGTGCCCCTGGGAGTTACAGCAGTACAGCAGCATCTGCACTGCTTCTGGGAAGTGTAAGGGACGGTGGTGTTGCATGAAGGACAGAGAGGTACAGGAGGCTTGGTGACAGTGTTTCAGTAGGAAGCAGAGAGGACATCACAAAAGGGAAGGGAAAAAAGCCCTGAGATGCAGCCCAGTCATAAGGTGAAACTGAGTCCCACTGAAGCTCAGGTGCAATGTCTCGAAACATGGTTAGGGAAACACATTCCATGTATGCCCAGGTACATGATTTAATTATATTAATATTAATTTTATTACTGAAAATGGTAGATATTCCAATCTGAATATTTTTTGATATAATTTACTGTTGATTTAAGTCACTTTGTAACACTTTTTACACGTAGGACTGAAAATAATTTGCAGTCAAAAAATTTTGCTTAGCAAAATCTGTGTAATTCATGTTTCTGCAAACTACCCAAATCTGTTTACACAAGGAAAATATATTTTTCCTCTGCTTCATCTGGCATAAGAGTAAATGTAATGCATTTGACAGGCTTTGAAAAACTGAAAGAAACAGCATTTAATAAGAGAAGTAAATATTTTCTGAAACATGCGCATTCCTGACACAGAATCTCTCAGTTACACAAAATTCTTCATACAAACAAACCACATCCAGCTTTTGTCTAGTTAGAACCCTTCCAGAATGTTTCCAGTTTCCTGAAAATATTAAAAAAAAATTCAGAAAAGATGGCTTAAGTCAGGTCAAACTGATACTATCATTTTGTTTTTCAAGCTTCAAAAAATTAGCTCAGATATTTGAAACCTAGTGCATGCCATGAAGTGAAATCCCTTTTCTTGTGCTTTCTAAAAATATTTTATTCCAAAGAGCAAAATTCCAAGTAATGTTATCCATTTCTTTTACAGTTTGCCCTCCAAAAACTGTGTTATGTAATAAAGCCTTCATCATGCTTAAGCAATTGAGAATTGCAAATAGACAATCTTCCCTGAATGTACAAAAGCAACTTCCAGGTGTTGCAAAATACTTTCAGATTCAGAAGATAAAGGCTGCTAAACAGTAACCAGTTCAACAATTATTGTTTCAGAAGAATAATTGTTTCACTGTATTATTCTTTTGAAAGGCTTTGACCACCCACAATCACATAACCAGTAGCTCTTTACTACCTCTCTGGATCTGGCGGTTCCTACTATAAGAGCTCAAGTGCACAAACACAAGAGTTCATTCTTGTCGTAAAAGTAGGGCAGAGACTTTGACTGGAGGACAGGAATGAACATCTGGGAGGTGATGGCAGCCTCAGCCTCCAATGGCACAGAAACTTTCTCCAGCAGCAAATATATTTTAGAAAGTTCTTGCTCTCCCCTCCACCCCCATGCAGACATTTCCATCCCAAATTAATCATTTCTGTGGGTTTGTTTAGAGAAAGTAGTAACCTCTGTCCATGGCCTGAGAGCACTAAGAAGGTTTATGGGAGATTTTTTGTGGGTTTGTTTGGGATTGTTTGAAAAAGAGACTTTCTGAAGTAGATACAGCCTGTGCTTGAGAGGCCATATGTATAATCCTAATTAAGATTAACACCTTGCAGACACATACCTCAGCATCTCCAGGACTAGCAAAATGAAAAATTTCCTGAAATTATAAACCTCTTCTGGCAGATGAGAAAAAATAATTGAATACTGAATTATTATTAGTCACACAGCATTTAATTCATTTGGTGATATTACCCTTTTTGTATTTTATACTTCCAAAGACTTCTGATGAAGCTTCATAACTGAATTTAAAGTATCCAGGGAGACAATAATTATTTCCCTCTCAGCTGTGCGGTAATGAACCACTGTGCTTTATTGCACTTCTGTGCTTTGAGGCATGATGGGTCACAGAGAAAAGTACTCACTTTCAGGAAAGCCTTGAATTGTTTTCTCAGAGAAAGAGAAGTGTATATTGTTGGTGCTATATGAGGCTTTTTGTACTGATTGTTTAGGATAGTAATGAGTCTTGGAAAACATTGCTATTGAATTTATTTACCATGAGTCTTACAACAAACACCACCATCTGTACAAACTCATATCTGCAGTTGTTACTGACAGGGTGATGTCCTTTCTTCTTTAGAGATGAGAAGATGTATCATAGCAGGTTGCATCCCCCATACAGAGACATAACTCATCTGGTAGTCGCAAGTAGTGCTTAGGCCCTAGTGAGATCTTGCATGCATAATCTGCTCTGCAACCTTATAGAATCGAACCAATAATCCCCAGGTGTGCTGCAGCTTATTGCTGATACAAATATAAAATATAAGCATACAATCACCTTTAAATAACTTTCAATTTAAAGTATTGTCCTGGGTGCACTTGTTTTAGGTATATAAGGTCTGTTCCACCAATACTTTCCAAATTTATCTTTTGGTTGAACCTATTTCATGAAGTTTTAAAAGAAATTTAGGGCCCTTTAGTTTTGAGATGGCTGCATAAATGCAAAACATGCAGGACTTGATTTCAAAACCTAAAATGATTTAGGGAAATGAAACAGACTACAGCAAAGATAGCTCAAAGATAGCTTGTTTCAGAGCCCCTCTGACAGAATGAAATCACTGTGCAGCTTTCAGTTGTTTCCCAGATCTTTGCCCTGCTTTTTGACTTCTTTTGTCTTTAATTTGTAACTTCTGAGAGTTTTCAGTCTTGGTTCTCTTCTGAAAGTCTAAGTCTGTCCCTTCAGTTCCATTCCAGGGCTCTAAAGCTTTCCTTTTCTAGTGTTTAAAATGTTAACACGTAGCACAGCTGGATTCAGCAAACACCATGGGCTGCTCTGACATATGTGGCCAAGAAAAGTTTTTCTATATTAAGGATTTTGTGGGTTGCCTTGGATTTTGCTGTTCTATCTGAATAGTGAGTTCTTTATGGGCTGAGGTAGCTCTGTGTTAGCAGGCTGTCAAGTTTGAATTAAAATTTCCCGTTCACTTTCACAGAATCACAGAATATTAGGAGTTGGAAGGGACCTTGAAAGATCATCTAGTCCAACCCCACTGCCACAGCAGGATTCCCTAGAACAGGTCACACAGAAGTGCGTCCAGATGGGTTTTGAATACCTCCAGAGGAGGAGACTCCACAACCTCTCTGGGCAGTCTGTTCCACTGTTCTGTCACCCTCACTGTGAAAAAATTAGACCTCATTCTCCAAAACTTTACAGGGATGTAGTGGCCTGTGTTGTTTTAAAGTCTTATTATAAAGTGTTCTTTGTGATTAAACACAGTTGAATCCACACGCAGTAAGCTAGTTGTTAACAGAGGCACCAGGTAGCCTTTCTAGAAGTTTGTCTTCTTTGTATGCCACATCTCTGTAAATGCAAAACCAGAAACCTTGAGTTGGGTCCAATTATAGAAGGCAAAGTTCAAGAAATATGTTTAATTTTATATGTGCTATTTTTATTCTAGAGGTGCAGTTCAGGAGAGAATATAAAAGGAGAGGGTTTGAAGGATGCTTTTTAATTGCTTTTCATTTTGTGGTTAGTTTGGCTATTGATGGTGCTTCTTCAGGCTGGATTTCATATCTGTTCAGTTAGTAGGTATGCTGCTTCTGATTGAGTAAGGGTTTGTATTACTCATGCAGTAAATGAATGAAATAAGGGACAGTCCCTTGAAAGAAAGGATGAGTGGTCACCCTATTGTCACAAAATTAGAGAACAATTGCTATAGCTTAAAGCCTGAGAAATTTTTGCAGGCTGAAGACAGGAAATTGTAACACTAAGGTGCTCACTCTTACTTATGCATTGTTTATGGTTTTTAATTATGTAATCTCAGAAAGTTGTGCAGTATATGTGGTGAATGCATCTACTTTATGTGCACCTTCTGCCTGCATTTCTTTCTTGCTTCAGTGTATCTTCAGTAAGTATAACTTCTTCAGTATTACATTTTCTCTTTTCCTCTGGATATTTTATGGAATTCATACCTATTTAGTGCTTGGTGTCTGTTAAAACTGGCATTCATTGAGCATAGAAGAATACAGGGGAAGCAGAGTAAAGCAGACTATGGATCCTTCGCTGTCTGCTTGCACAGGTTAGAGGAAGCTCCCCAGAAATGTATTGTAGGACAGATGTGAGCTGAGGTTTCTTGTCCTGCTGTCCAGGCACAGACACAGTAAGCACTCTTTCACTTGTCTCAGGGAAAGTTCTTTCTCATAGGCCTTCAAACCCCACAGACTGTTGCCTGGGGATGTATTTATTGCTTCTATAGAGGGAAAAGGTGAAAGATGCTTGAGAATTTCCACTGAGAAGCAAGTATCAGTGACCTGCAATAGTTTCCTCAGCTCAGTTACTGTCATCATTGAGCACTGACAAAATCAGAATGATGACCTCAACAAACTGCCTTCAGAAATGATGGCTATGCTACATTTGTTGGCTTGGTTGTCTTGCTAGCTCTTAAGGACCTGTGTTATAAAGCTCGCCTTAGTAACCACTAGTGCTAGATACTTTAAGAAGAAATGAAAATGGAAATTTTCATTTGACTTCAAGTGCTGAAGCTTTTTTAGTGGGAAAATAAAAAGTAGAAGGCTTGTGGTAAAATTGCAAAAGTTGTTAAAAGTGGTGTCCTCAAAAACCTTTATTTAAATTCTACCCACACACTACAGAAGTGGTGAAAACAAAAAATGCATCAGAACTTAATGGATCTTGCTCATTCATCACCAACACCTCTGACTTGTACCTTGTAGCTAAATTTAACTTCAGTCCTTCATATTCTGTCATGGAACCATACTGTCATCTGGCTGTTGTTGATGATGTAAATCTTATTTAATATAACACAGAGAAATGCTGAAAGGGTTTGTTGCTCATGGGGTTTCTCTTGGTGTTATGAGTTGGATTATGGTATGCTTTGTTGCTAGAATGTTTTTTGATGGTTATAGTTTGAATGTCGCATTTAGTGTGAAGGACTACCTCCAGTACAAGGTGTTGATGCCTCCTACAATTCCTTGATGTTCTTACTAGCTTCCTTCTAACTATATTAGTTAGATATTTGGTAGTTAACCAACTTTTTATGTGAATTGTGGAGTGGAATGGGGACCTTAAGTAGGATTTGAATGTATTATTTTTATGACCTCTATCTTCATCTTGTGACAGAATGCTGGTTCAAAAAACTTAGAACTTCTAATGAGTTTTCCTTTAGTATGTAGAATTTTTAAAAGGAACTTGAGATAAAAATTTGTCAGCCAGCTCTACTCTACTGAAAACTCTGTCCAATTTTCCCTCACTTCAGCAGACACTTTTAATTTGCAAGTGTCCCTGTTCTGCAATGGGAGCACTTCCTACCTGTGAACATGACCAACCTTCAGGCTGACAGAATGATGCCTTAGTGGGATCACAGAGGAATACCCTTGCGGGGCCAGAAGAAATCAGAAGTGGCAAATTGTCAGTGTCTTCTTAAGAGTAACTCAAACTGGGCTTACATTCTACACATATAACCTGCTAAGCATTTGGAACTGAGCACGAGCAAAATGCATTGTACTTCCCAAGTCTTTTCTGTGACATTGTGGATATTTAAAAATAAGGTGGCTATTTTGGCCAAAATTGGATCAGGAGGGAGTTCAGGTTTTAATCCAGATTTGCACTGTACCAAACAATTTGGAAGTAAAGCCATGATGTGTCCTCCTGCTTAGTTAGCAATGGAGGCAAGAATGCCTATTTACATCCTGTAGACTTGTTTCCAGCTAGCAGAAGTACAACTAATATTTTATGCACATACTGCAAGAAAGCAAGGAAGTAGGTGCTGAATTTTAACAAATGTTCTGTGCACACTAGGATGAGAGTAAAAATCATTTGGATTTCCCTTTTTTTTCATATGTATAATAAGAAAGGAATTGTGGTGCAGTGCCAGTAATTCATGTACAGTGACCCTTAAGTCAGTATTATTATGCTTAAAGAAATGGAGCTTGTCGTAGAGGCAGTATGTAATGGTAACCTTCAGTTGCATTTGAGGAACAGAGGGAATTTTATAGAATGGACAACACAGTAATTTTCTTTACTTTTCCTGTTTTAACTTTTTATTTTTTTGCTTGGATGTCCAATTTTCAGCCAGGAACACAAGCTAGAAGTAATACATATTCAGTTGTCATTAAATTGCAATTCTTTGTTTCCTTCCACTAATAATCTCTTTTAGAAATTCTGAACCTCTCTTTCCCAGAACTGGGTGATTTCCATGACTTTCACCCAAAGTCTTAAATGTAAAAGGCAACCGAAGCAAAAGTGACACAAATAAGTAAATGTGAGTATCAGGACCAAAACATATGCAGAATGAGACAAGAAAGCCTTCACCATCTTCTGTCTCAGAGGAGACAGGGACTATTCACCTTCTACTCTCTCCAGCATTAATGAAGTTATGCAGCCATTCTCAAAAAAATTTGCATTATTTTTAACAGGTGAGGAGGCACTGCTCTGGCCACCAGACAGCAACCTTTGCCCAGGTTCCCTGGACTCGTCTCTTTGCCTTTTCTCTTGTGCTCAGTTCCCCTGCTGGACACACTGTCACTGAACTTTACCCAGAATCCCAATTCCTCTGTCAGCTTGCAGGTTCCCACCACTTATAAGTCCATTCCTTTACTGAACTTCCATGTCACAGGATCCCCCTTTTCCTCAGCTGCAAATTGTTCCTGTCCCTTCGTACTCCTGCTTAGCCCCATTTCTTCTCAGCCCCAGCTGTTGCGTTCAAAATAGAGTGCATTTCTGGGTGACTTGTGTTTTAGGAAGTAGCTATTTCTCCCAGCTGTGAGAAATATGCTGCCTATGTCCCCACTGTGTGAAATGTTTCTGAAATTTCTTAGTAGAAGATTTGATCTAAAAATAAGAAATGTTTTACAACAAAACAAAACTGAAAAAACAAACAGGTTACTATAAAATGCTTTAAAAAAATTTACCAGCAATTTCTGAGCTCTTAGGTTCAGTCCTTTAGTGAAATATAAAAGCTTTCCTACATGAGAGCCAAAAGTAAATTTAAAAATGGCATCAAGACTTCTTAACTAACAGTCTTGAAGACAACTTTTCTCCAAACCAGGAAGCCTAAGAATTTTTTTTCAAATTTAAAAGTATAAAGTTCCTGCCAGCCTTTCATACCAAAGTAGGAGTGACCTGATTTTCAGCTTCCCTTTAAGCTAGTGGGCTTTGTCAGAATTTTATAACTTTGAAAACTTATTTACTGTTACTGAGAAGCCTATCTATAGGTTTGAATACCTGTTTTAAGGCACTCTGGTTAGAAAAGATTGGTCTTAAGCAATATAACCAGATGACCAGTTTCCTAGTTCCTCCTTGTGCCTTGGCTCAGGAAAGGAAAACACTTCCTCTTCCTTCTGAGGGCCTCAGACTTCCTGTGCCATCTATTTATACAATTGTTGAAATGAACCCCAAGTTAACCACTTCCTTGCCTTGCTTAGTGTAGGCTTTAAAGCTTCTAAATCTCTTTTCACTTTGTATCTTTATACTATACTTTATTTGTAACTCCTATTAAAGGTGTGTTCAGAGCTGCTTTACAGCAGACCGATATTTAGAGTACCTTCATCAAGGTGTTCTGTTGGCCAGATGGCATTCCTTGGAGGTAATGAAGGAGGTGTAAGTTGGACCCCATTGGCCTTTTTACACCAGATAGAAAGGAAGATGATTTCAGCCAAAGCTAAAAAAAACCCAATCAACAGTTGAAAAGTTCATGTGGATGAATTTGGAAAGGACATCACAAAGTTTACCCAAACCCCAGTGATTAAAGGTTTAATCACTGTCATACCTGTTTTCATGAAATTGAGAACCTAGAAACCTATTCAGCATGAAGGCAGGAATAAGTTGTAGCTAGTTGTGTTAAATGATTCTGCAGAGAGTGAACAAAAGATGGAAGAAAAAATGATAACTGGAAGGACCTGCACAACTGAGGGCAGTTTCTACAGGACAGAAGGCACTAAGATACCCTGTGAGAAAGGCGGTTTCCAGCCAAAAAGAGCTGGAGTCAGAAGGAGATGTGGAAGATCTGAGAGTCTGTGGTTTGGGATGCAGCTGAAATGGCTGTGCTGGTCATGACAAGCATGGGTGTGTTCAGTTTTACCTGTCTTCAAGAAGACATCAGAATCTGGACAAAAAAGCAGATTTGCAAAGGGCTTCCTTCAGTCACAGAATTAAGGATGGCAGGAGGCCTTGTGAGCTCTCTGAGCCCAGCATTTGTCCTGTTTTCAGGCTGAATCAGGATCAGGTGCTCCCTAGCCAGCTATGAGAAATGCCTGGGTACTCTGCACTGTGATGCTTCCAGAGATGTGGACATGCACTCTCCCTCTGTGCAGCCTGACATTCCTGTCTCTGCATGACAAGGTTCTTTGAGATCTAATCTCAGCCTCCTCTGCTGCAAAATAAGGCAGCCAGATCTGCTGTCCTTGGGGGACTCACAGTACAGCTGGTTGCCATCTTCTTTTTAAGAGAATTTAAAACCTGTAAGACTGCTGCTGTGATGCCTCCAGGCTGTCCCTTTGCCAGACTGTACCAGTCTGTTTCTTCTGAGCTTTCCTTGTAAATCACATTTTCCAACTCTTCATCCATCCTTGCAATTTTTTCATGGGACTTTCCATGGTAATTTTACATGTTCCTTAAAAAATGGTGCCCCAGACTGGACACAGGAGTTCAGCTAAGGCCTTATGGCACCAAGTACAGCAGAAGAGTTTCTTCCTGCATCCCATATGACATTCTCATTAGTAGATATTAAAAAGATGGGCTTTTTCTGATGCATTTTCCCACTGTACAATTGCTATGCAGTCTCTGATTCACTATTATCCAGATTCATTTGTGCAATTCTGCAGTTTTACAGGCTGTTCTCTATATTGCATATATTCATTAGGTGCTCTCATATGTTATGGCTATCATCAGCACAAAACTGAGGTAGCAGCAGTGATGCTGGAGGAGCCACTTGTGGAAGGAGAGCCTGCCCTCCACACTGCTCTGATGCCCTGTGAGCTGTGTGTTTTTGGGATGTGGTGTGTTGCCGTGGAGATGACACTTGCCATCCACATTTCTAAAGACTTGAAACAATTCACAATTAGAACAAGATTTGCCCTGTGATAAACCTGAGGAAATAGTTACTGACTAAATGAAGGCAAGGGGGGCTGGTGAGTGGGAAGCATTGTTGCTCTGTTTTGTTTGCAGTACCCCGTTCTATGTCTGCTCCCTGTCTCAAAAACCAGAGCAAGTATGCATAAAGTTTAGGCCCTGTTTTGCCCTGCTTTTGTCATCCAGCCTGTTTGTCTCGAGGTTATTTATTCAGAGTACACCATCAGTCCAGTTTTTGTTAGCACACTCTGCAGCCAGATGCAGACCAACTCAATGCCAGTATTTTACTATCCATCACTGGTTCTTTCTCAACCTATAAACCTTTGCCACAAGCTTAAGTGTGAAGAAAGCATATGTGCTAGCTACATGCTGCTTTCCTAGATTGCTGGCAGTGAGAACTGTTGGACCAGCCTTCAGTTAGGTCATCTAGTAGCATAAGCGCTAGATGCAATATTACTGACACAGGTTTTCCATGATAAACTGATGTTAGGTAGGCATCATCCCTGCAGTCACAGGTGCTGCTGGGCTGGGAAGACCCCACAGCCTGGAGGATGGTCCTGTTGACCTGTGTCTGCTAACAGAGTTACAGGCTGTTCACTTTGGAGGTGGTCACATGGCACTCATCACTGGTGGCATCTGAGCACCTTGCAGCTGTGTGTCGAACAATGTGACTAGTGTCTGTCACAGGCTTTGTTCTCAACCTTTCCCCAAAGAGACAAGCAAGTGCAGCAAGGGCTTACTGGTACTGTTTTCTGTCCCAATCCAAACAGCATACAGTTTGTGCCTCTGTGCAGAGGGAGGCGGTGCAAATTGGTGTGCCCTGCTCTCTCAGGGAGAGTGTGGAAATCTGGGGAGTGCCTTGAACAGAGTGGAATTCAATTCATAATGCAGACAAAGAAACAGAAAGGGTTGTTGAGCACTGCTTTGTGCTAAAGGGACATAGCCCTTCCCACATGCTTCCTCTGTTGAGGTCCTTCAAAATAATAGTTATAATACAAAAGATAATGAGAGAATAATCCAGCAATCTTTGCTTTAAATTGACTGATGGCAAAGCTGATATGTAGTGGAGCAGTGACGCTCCTGTGGCTTTTGCAGGGCAGGGATGGGCTCTTGGGCTTCCCACCATGAGCAGACACTGAGCAGGCTTGGGGCTACCCCATCCTTCCCTCTGTGCTTGGCCACGTCTGGTCAGAAGTCCCAGCTCCTTTGGTTCCCCATTTTCTTATTGCAGCTTATTGCCTTTGTGCAGCTGCTCAGGACACATGTTCAGTTCCCTGCTGAATTCTATCTTAAAATATGAAAATGCCACCCTTCATTTTTATGGAGAGTTGGTCCTTTTATCCTTTATGGGCTTGGGGAAGGTGGACTCTCAGAACAGCTGGCACCCCTGGTATGGACACTGCCTCTTTTTGGGAATGAGTGGCTAGATTCGGATGCTTTCCACATGGCCAAAAATCTCAGTTATCCTTGAGAGAGATGACAGGGTTTGTCTAGTTGCTGAAGGTGGTGGGCCAGCTGCCTGGCCAGCCAGCCAAGCTAGCAGGGTAGCTACCATGCATAACGGTGGGGCCTCTGAGTGTGCATCCTGCTAGCCTGCACATGGGTCAAGGCTCCTGGCCACTCTGGGAAATTTGAGCTGGACTGCAGGCTCTTGAAACGTGCTGCAGTGAGTTAGAGGAAGGAGGTTACAAAATGCTGCTTTTTCTGGTTGCCACAGAGACCAGCATGGTTTCAGAGACTGAACTGTCCTTGGGAGCAAAAAGGGCTAATTCAGCCTTTCCTCCCACTTACATCAAGGCCTGAAAAGAGCTGTGCAGGGCAACCCAACTTCTTACAGGTGCCCTGGGAGAGCAGGAGCTGAGAGGCAAAACAAGGCTGGGAACACAGTGTTTGGACGCTGTGGGTGGAGGGATGCTGTGGGGGGTGGAGTGAGGGGCTGAGGACAGTCATTAGCCAGGGGATTCTGAGGAAGTGGGCAGACAGCAAGGTCTTGGCAAAGTGAAGTAGGAGTGTGAAGATGACTTTGGAAAGAGGAGGGGGAGGGTAGGCTGCAGTTTTTCAAGAGGTGGGAGAGAGCACTGATGGCAAAGCATCCCTCCTGCAAAGATGCAGATGGCAAACCCTGACCATCCTGTTTGCTCTCAACGTGTTTTAGAGTCTGTGTATGCACTCTGAAGTGGCCNGGCAAAGCATCCCTCCTGCAAAGATGCAGATGGCAAACTCTGACCATCCTGTTTGCTCTCTGTGTATGCACTCTGAAGTGGCTGATACATTTTTCTAGGTGCCCTTTAGGGTAGCTTAGGGCAAAGAAAACATCACAAGCCTCCTCTCTCATGAGCTCCAGCCTACCAATGGGTGCTGTAGGAGGTAGGCAGAAGGCAGATTATGCATAGTGAATCCAGAGGATGAATACTGCCACCCTGGGCAGGGCATGAAGGCTGAGTGTGTTGCCACCCTGCAGTCAGTGCTGCCAACAGCGCACCCTGGGTTGCCAGGAGGACAGCTGGTCACAGTTGTATAAATAATCACAGAAGTAGGGATTTCAGACTAGAGGAAGGTACTGCAGGGAAGATGAACAGAGAAACATGGAAACAGTTGGCTAAACTATTCCAGGTCTGTCCCAGTGCAGCACTGTGACTTCAGGATCCTTTCATATGATGGATTAGAGACAAGTGCTTTTTTTCCTTGACAGTTTTCCCTGATTCCTAGGCTTCACAGCTGACATCAAGAAGCAGAAAAGCCTGGCAGGACCAAGACACTATTTGTGTTAATCTGTGTAAATCAGAAGTCATTCTGGTTATGCTGAGTTTGTGCTGCTCTAACAGGGCAGGATCTGGCCTACTCTGTTACAATCATGTGAATTTTTAGCCAGCAATGTTTTTCAACATCTCTGGCCCCACAAAAATATAATCCAGTGTTTGCCCCAGCAGCACCTTCATGCTGACTGTGATGTTTTCCAGTGTACAAGAATAATGAATCTTGATAAATACAGGAACGCCTGAGAGACAGAAAAGGAGGTTGTACAGGCAGAACTCTCAGAAACATCATACACATTTGTTATAAAAATGTGTCTTGCTGTGTCTTTGAAGACATGCAAGTCTCACTAGAAATAAAAGATATTTTTGATGTCAGGCTTGATGGCACTGAAGACTTCAAACATGGTTCAATATTGAAAGCACTATCCTAATTTCTGGATTGAGATTTTATTCTTTAAGAAAAAATTAGAAGAAATCTTGTTGCTGCTAGGACTCACTGAAGACATTTTTCTGTGTTCTGCTCCCTGGGGCTTATGCTAGCATTTTTCCTATTTAATCTCTTGGTTTTGCTGCATTTGCCTTTTAAACAAAAAAATCACAGATAAGAAGAAACTAGGCAAATACAAATGATCAGCAAATAAGCTTATTCAAACTTGTATTAAAACTTACTAAGTTAATTTTTACAGCCAGTAATTGCAATCCAAAATGAAATTAAAGCAGCATGCTTGTCAGAGGTAGAATGTCTGAAGTGTGGCTGTATAATAAGTTATTTTAAACAGGAGGAAAACTTTAATTTGTTGTTAACTAACCATGTTTCCTGTGCAAAAACTAGCTTGTATGCTAAAAAAATCTAGCTTGTAATATAAAATAGTGCAAGTCAAGCCTGCCATTAGAGTGCCCAGATCTTCCTTTTGATTGCCAGCTGCTGTATCTCCAGTTGTGAACAGTTTCCAGTGTTGCTCTTTTAAGTCAAGAACAGTCTTATGAGGCTGGAAAACATCTACCGTGCACCTTTCGGCCCCTGCTCCTTGATGTTTTGCTGTATGTGTAGATGGGGCCTTCTTGAGTTAGTTTCTCTGGGAAACCCTTTCATCCAGAAAGACAACAGCTTGTTGGGAAGAGCATGCCTTATGAAGAGTGGTCCCAGTTTTGGTTCCATGTTACTGTTGCCTTGGGCTTGGATGGCACTTAAGCGCAGTTCTGGAGTTAATGAAGAGCTCTTTCTTTTGGTCAGGATGTCTGTCTTTGGTAGGGCCATTGATCGAAGCTATGGGGCAGACCTGCAAGGGTTGGCAGCTCTTCCTGCCTGATGAATCCAGCAGATTTACATCTGAAGACTTCTAAAACCTTATCCATGTGTTTTCTCTCCACAAGTATCCGTTTCCTAAGATTAGTGGCTAGGGCTGTTCAAGCAACAAGGTTAAAATTCAGCTGGTAAACCCAGTGTCATGCCTGATACATTCACAGTCCTGGCTGTCCCCTGCCTCAGCTTCTTAAATCTTCATCCAGGAACTTTTTTACATGATAGTACCTTGATAGCTTGTTTCATTTGAATCTTGTTCTGAGCCTTTGAATCCTGGAAGGGATGCTAATATTTAGATTTAGGCATGTTGATCTTGAAATTTCACAGAAAAATTCTTCCTGGATACCAGAAAATATAACACAGTCTGGGGGTTTTGTGCTTACTGTAAGAGGGAATGCAAAAATTAATCTGGGAGAAATGTTTTTAAAGTCTTCCTTTGCTTTGAAGCCAAGCACACTAAATCAAATGAGAGAGCTCTTCCATTTGGCTTCAGTGAATCTTCGAGGTTGCCATTTTTGCTGACTCTGACTAGAACGTGTGTGCCTATCTGTTTCTGTTTGTACTGCAGGAATCATTCTGCACAGAGCCTGTGGTCAGACAGGCAGTGAGATCTGGGCTGGCTTTATCTGGATAGCTGTAGTGGGTTTTTCTCTCTCTATGACTTTGTTTTTCCTTTGGTGAGGAACAATATTTCTGTAGTAGGAAATTCCAGACCATGACAGCCTCTGTGTTTTGTTTCAGGCGTCAGAGGGTGTTCCCGTGAAGTATTATGAGACCTTGGAGGAACTGATAGAATTTTACAAGAAGGAGAACATGGGTCTGGTGTGGCACCTCAAATATCCAGTGCCACGGGAAGAGGAGGAGGCTGCTGATGAACCAGAGGAGGATGCTGGTAAGAAACCCATGATGTGACTCAGTGATGCAGAGCCTCGACACTTACTCGGGGCTGGAGATATGCAGTGCAGACAGGGTGATTAGTGCAATGTCATGCAATAAAATTGAGCAGGGATTAGAGACATCTGGGCTGGCAAGATCCTGAGGCAGTGAGTTGTCATAGCTACAGGGTGGTACTGCATCTGGAGCACTATTCTAGTTCACCTGAGGGGATAAATTGAGACTCTCTGCAGAACTATATTGTATTAGATGCAGGGCTGACTAGTCCTTTGTCCTTCATTTGGACTCAAACTTATTTATGTACAGCCATCTCACATGTCTTTGTAGAGCCACTGTCTCAGCAGCAGAGATCACAGAATCACAGAATTATCTGGGTTGGAAGAGACCTCCAAGATCATCAAGTCCAACCCTTAATCCAACATTCTCATGATTACTGGATCATGGCACTAAGTGCCACATCCAGTCTTATTTTAAAAACCTCCAGGGATGGTGAATCCACCACCTCTCTTGGCAGACCATTCCAATGCCTGATTACTCACTCTGTAAAGAATTTTTTTCTGATATCCAGCCTAAACCTTCCCTGACAGAGCCTAAGCTTGTGCCCTCTTGTTCTGTTGCTGGTTGCCTGGGAGAAGAGGCCAACCCCCACCTGACTACAACCTCCTTTCAGATAGTTGTAGAGAGTGATGAGGTCACCCCGAGCCTCCTCTTCTCCAGGCTNCCCATCCAGCCAGCCTATCAAGGTCCCTCTGCAGAGCCCTCCTGCCTTCTGGCAGGTCGACACTCCCTCCCAACTTGGTGTCATCCACAAATTTACTCATTACTCAATCCCCTCATCTAAATCATCGATGAAGATGTTAGACAGAACTGGACCCAACATTGATCCCTGGGGGACTCCACTGGTGACTGGCCACCAG
>VWZX01001513.1:877502-914727 GCA_013399015.1 Galbula dea | reverse complement strand
CTCTCTTCCTTCCTTCTCTGTTACACACACATATATACAAAGCACAACTAGTTTCTCAGAGCAGTGCTGTTTTCACTTGCTGCTCACCATTTTTTTTTTCTTTAAATTATTTTGATAATGTGCTTTATGTGATTCTTTTTTTTCTCTGTGTTTGCATGTATGCATTCATCATGCTATTTGGTCTTTGCCTTAAATCCACTAGTTTATCCACATTGATTATGAAACCTGACTAATATATCTTTTTGTCCAGAACTACTTAGGCTGAACTCTTCTACTGATTCTTTTACCACACAGAACATCCTACTTCTTCCAAATCAAAGACTTGCAGTTCTATGGCCATAAGCTCCATCCTGAATTCTAAGCAAAAACGGTATTTTTTGTGAGTGGGTTATTGTAAAATTCAAAAAAGTATGGTGCAACAAAAGCACTATGTACACATATTTGTACACAGACAGACATAGATACACACCTAAAAATAAAAATAAACAAAAAGAAAAATAAATACAAGCCTAAAGAAGCAAACTGATGTTCACCAAACTTGCTTCAAACATTTAACATTTATCAAAAACCACTATTGCAAGGGTTACCCTTTGTGGCTGCTAATGTTGCTGTCCTCCCCTGTTACTGAAAGTGATTACATACTGCAGAAACTGTCCTGAAAATAAAAGCACAAGCACATCAACAGATAGTTGACTCTGACCTCTGATCCATCCTGAGTTTCACATGCTGGCATACAGGTAAACAGATTTTCAACTGCAATATGTAGCCATCCCATACACTCTCTCAGTCTCAGTAAGGAGATTTGTATGTAAGTGAGAATTTTTCATATGATATCGGCTTCAAAAAAGCTCAGTTACCTTTAGAAGCAGCCTTCATTTCTTTCCCTAACCAGAGCTCTGCATACATTGTTCTGATGAGTAGGTTGCTAAGGGAGATTGTAATATATCCATTATTAGGTGTTTTTAAGAGCCTCTTAAACATGCAACTGCAGCTGAGGCAACCTTCAAGACTACATGGTCAGTTAATGTTTCTTCCACTTCAACTCTTATTTTTCTGTGATTTCATAGACATTTTTATATGATTTTACATTAATTCTCATGAACCCTAGTGAAAAAATGAGAAAAAGTTTGTCTACAGGGAAAATTTGCACATATAAAGATTAAGTGAACTGGAGGTCAAGCTGCTACTGAATCCGAGATGGAACTCAAGGAAATTAGTTTTGTGCCCAGCCTACTAGAAAACAGCCCACCTCAGAGATCCTAAATAAAGAAGGCAACAGGTGTTTATACCATTGTTCTGATTCTTCAGTCACTGCAGTATTGTATGGATATATGAAAGCATCACTTTCATTAGGTTTAGACATATCCTACTGGGATCCATTTGACCTGCAGTCTTTTCTCTAATTTTTCACATATAATTATTGATTCCTTTGATTAAGGCATCTGTTTTATGTAAAGCCATCATTTGTTCTTGTGGAACACTAACAGGTGTTATAGTTCAGACAAGGTGTGGCAGGATAAGAATTAAATTAATAAAAAATATTTTAACACCTGGCCTGAAAACAACAGTATCAATCAATCTCAGTTTTAGAAAATTAATGATCTATTTTTGAGTATTTTGAATCTGATGGTAGTGTAGATTTGTCTGCATTTTGAAAAAAACTTCTGTAACTGCAAAAGAATTTTTCCATAGATTTCCATAGTGAGATTCCTTTATACAGATCATTTCCTTCGTCTTTAATTTTTCAATTTAAAAAATTGTTTTTTATCAAAGTTATGGCTCAGCTGTCCATAAAAAATTTTGTTAGATCACTAAAAATCAACACTTTTCTTCATTAAAATGTTAATGCATCCAAGAAATTCAGAGCTTTGTTTGCATGTTAGTTTAAATTCCATTTCATGAACAAACACAAGATACAAAGTTTCATTGAGATGGGAAAGTTTCGAGGCAAACAATTCCAGGGCATTTACAGAACAATTCGTAAAATACCTGCTAAAATAACAAAGTGTTCAGGCTGTATTCAAGAACAGATGCTTTTGCTTGCATACAGAATGTCTTTGCATCTATGTGCTTGAACGTACTTAAGAAATTTTGTATATGAAGCCATGTTACTTAAAACACTGTGTGCAGTAGCAAGTAAAACGTGTGTTAAAATGTTTTGATTACACTGTGCTGCAGCAACTCAGTCCTCTGCTCAGCTTTTCTATCAGTGTTGGCTGAAAGAACAGACTTTATTTGTCTGTGGTTATTCAGGACTGTTAGAAATTGCTACTGAACCAAAGAATTAGATTGTTTAAGATGAAGAAAAACACTGAGTGCTCCATACCATTTCGCTCTTTGCAGTGGGAAAATTACTGCAGTAAAATTGCATTAGAAGTACTGCATCCTCCTTTATGCTACTTTACTGAGGAGATTGCAAAGCTTCAGTTTTTTCAATGACTTGTATAATTTAAACCTCTCAGTTTTCATATCATCAAGAAAAATAGAGAAATAAAGCAGTTTGGATGATTTCCACTATCTCCAAGCAGGTGCAGCTTTGCTACACCTGCCAGCTGACCCTCATTTTGCATGTCAAACATTGTATTGAATTTGAGACAGAAGAACTGTCAGCAATCTGAATTTTATTTAGTTTAGCTGCTTCTGGTTATCCTCTTACTTTCCACTCTTCGTGGTCTTTCTCATTGTTAAGAATGTCAAGAAGATGTAGAAAAAGAAGGGTCAGTATTCGAATATTAATAACCATTTCAAATAGATGGAAGATTCACATATGGCTAGAAGAATTCTGCTCAAAACTTTTTTCTTGCTTAAAGGATAGGAATGAAATTTTTACATAGAATATAGTATTTCTAGGAAATTTCTTAAAGGACCAGGTTCTACCTGTTTTATGTTTGTGCAGTAATGTTTGTTGTGTGTAGATGCTCAGGCTTACAATGCCAAGAAATGAACAGTGATATTTTCTGTAGAATAAAAGGTATTTATACCTCCCAATGCCATAGAAAGACATTTCAGTATGTCACATGTTAACTTTGGGTCTTCTGACATCCTGCAGCAGCTGTTCCTTGCAGTGATGACATGGGTAAAAGACAAAGGTTTTCAGCTTCCACTTAGCTTTGAATTCAGCAAAAATTATAAACCAGAAGTCACTGTTTCTCATATATTTGCTGCCACTCAGCACTGTACACAACCTCCCCTCTCTGTTTTTCCCACACTGGTCTTTGTTAGAACCTATTAACTCCCTTTTGACCTTCAAATCTTAAGCAAATGATGTGTGTATTGTAGGCTCAAACCTATGCAATTATATTCCCCAGAAAATTCAGTAAATGTCAGATTGTAAACTTGGGATTAATACAAATATGACTACATTTGCTAGATTTTAGGTCTTAGGTAAATATATCTGGTTTGTTTCCGCTATCAAAATATTGAAGTTCCATGAAAAGAACAGATCATATGTTATTTTTAAACACAATAATATCACTTTCAGCTCAAGAAGACCCAAGGCCACAGACTGTTGAAGGCTTAGAGGCAATACCAAGGGAATGTCATTGTATGATGGCCACACACAGTCTTCCTCAGCTAAACACCGCTGATGATTAGGACTCAGATAATGGGGCAAGTGGATGACTATGGGCACATATTTGTCTTGATCTTTTATTTGGTGACTGACCATTTACTAGTTGTTTGCTGACTGACTACAATCAATGTTTCAGAAATTGTATGTATATTTCATTAATCTATGAACAGGTGAATTTTCATAATTTTCTTCTACCAACTTTTTATTCTCTATGATTTTTTTGCAACATGTAGTAAGCTAATGTTTTCTGTTAAGTCAAAAATTTTAAAAGTAGGTATATATATATGTGTGTGTGTGTGTGTATATATATATATATACACATAGAAGTAGAAAAGTCTGTAGAAGTTAGGCTGATATTCCAGTTCTTTCCCAAATAAGGCTAGGGTCTTCTATTACATAACACACCTGGAAGATAAGTATACACAGTGTAACAGCAGCGTCCTTGGAGTAAAAAGATATGACCTTGAAGACAGGTTTCAGAGTGTTTTGGTTACAAACAAGAATATAATCCACTACCAGTAACGCTTCTGCGTTTTAATGCAGCAATAGTAGTTATTGTTCTTATGATTTTGCAGCCTTTGAGTTACAGAGATACTATACAAAAATCTTCAATTGTTCAGCAACATTTTCTGTGACAACCAACTCAAAAAAAGGTACATTTTTGTTTTGTTTTTTTCCATTTTAGAGGTTTTAATTCCAATATAATGGCATGTTTTGTTTATTCACAGAATCACAGAACATTGAGGGTTGGAAGAGAACTCTGGACAAAATCTAGTCCAACCCCCCTGTCAGAGAGGATTCACCTAAAGCATGTTGCACAGGATGGCATCCAGGCAGGTTTTGAACGTCTCCAGAGACAAAGACTCCACCACCTCCCTAGGCAGCCTGTTCCAATGCTCCACAACCCTCAAAGCAAAGTTCCTCCTTATATTTAGATGGAACTTCCTATGTTCCAGTCTGTGCCCATTACCTTTCATCCTGTCACTGGGCGCCACCGAAAAAAGACTAGCCTCACCCTCACAACACTCACCTCTTAAGTATTTATGATCCACACACAGCCTTCTCCTCTCTAAACTAAACAGACCTAGGTCTCTCAGCCTTTCCCCATACAGAAGATGTCCAAGCCACCTAATCATTTTAGTATTCCTTTTCTCTACCCTCTCCAGAAGTTCTTTGTCCTTCTTGGACAGGGGATACTAGAAATGGACACAATACTCCGGATGTGGCCTCACTCAAGCAGAGTAGAGGGGGAGGATAACATCCCTTGACCTGCTTGCTACACTATTCTTGATGCACCCTAGGGTGCCATTGGCCTTCTTGGCCACAAGGACACATCAGTTCATTAGGCTTATGTTCATCCTGTGGTCCTCTAGGACTCCCAGGTTTTTTTCTGCAGAGCTGCTTTCCAGCAGCTCAGTCCCTAACTTGTATTGGTACATGGGGTTATTCCTCCCCAGGTGCATTACTCTACACTTGCCCTTGTTGAATTTCATGAGGACAGAATCAACTCAATAGTTTCTTATAAGGATACGCAATTTGAATTGAATATTGAATTACACAACCTCATCCCCAGAGGAGGCAAAACACATTCCTATGCAAGATACTTCTGCAGTGTAATGATTCTTTATTTCCACAACTACTAGACTGAAATTTATTGATGTGTGGCTTCTAACAGAAAGCACTGACTACAAACAAGGAGTTGTGTTCCTCTGTGTGTGTGCGTGTGCAAAAGCAGAGGATGTAATCTGAAAATGTACCTAAATTTTAGCTGTCACTCATTACCATGCCCAATAATCTTGGTAGCAAAAGGCATGGGAGAAATCAGAACTATCTAAAATAGTTCTTTGTCTTTGAAGCTAATCATCTGCATATTTTACTTTGTAAAATGCAATGTTATGTAGCACCAAGGAATTAGAAATACAAGAAAGCCTGAGACAGAATAGCAATGATTTATGACTTATTTCTTTTGTGATCTTCTTTGTGCCATGTGAGATGACATTTTCAGCAGTTGTCAGCACTGTGTAAACACAACTTATTTAGAAGGTTTTAAGCCAAGGGAAAGCACATGAAAACAAATATAAAGAAGAGCCTACTTTTCTTTCTCATTTTTTACTTGATTAACAGGCAACAATAGCTGCCAGAAGAAAGAGTAAGAGTGTCATAAGTGTGTCTATAAAAAGACTTTTTAAACTTTTTATTAAAAAGAGGAGAAACACTCTCTTGCTTTCTTCTCATTTCTTCGTTGCTCATATTTATTAATACAGACACCTAGAAAGACCACTCTGCCAATTTAAAACACAACAGACATGGTTATCTAACTCTCCATACCATGGTGTTGAAAGTGTTAATGGTCATTGATCACTGTGTTGAACTTTGTCAGTAACTTCTGTATTTGGACTACTCTGGAATGGCTTCTGCAAAATGATTTCTAAGCAGTTTTTCAGTCTCAGTCTGGCTCGTTTGTTATATTTAGCAGACTATCTCCTTTTAGTAATATAAATAACAAAAATATGTCATATCTCTAACAAATTCTTTTAAAGGAGACCTTTTTTTTGTGAATTTAACTTCCTGAATCTGTTCTTAATCCCTTACTAAATGTTGTTGGCAAGTATTAGCTAGTAAGATTAACTGTAATGTGTAGGCTTTTTTCAGTATCTGCAAATAGTTGTGAGTAATCCTCATTTAGTCATGGATCTAATTCACATGTACTTTTGAAATTGAAGAATGGCATTTGAATGAAAATGAGAATTTGAGAATTTAAATAAAAAATTACTTTAAAATAATATCATTATGTAACTTTCTTATTTTTAAGCAGATTTTGAATTTCCATTTGAAGGAATACAGTCAGTAATAGTTCACAGATATAACTAAACTAAGGTAGTCAGAAAATATATCTGACCCTACGCATTTAAGCTTATATTATTTATATATATATTATATACACAGAGAAGGAAGTCATTTACTATTTTTTTGTTTAAGTTATAACCACAGACAAAATTTTCAGCCTCAGTGATTCAAAAGTACAACTTTCTTAATTACATCAGTAGTGTCAGCAATATTTATTATTATATTTGCTTTCTCTATTAACTGGAATAAACTAAAAGTGTTTAACGATTAATCATTAGTAGCTACATGATAAAACAGGTAAATAAGAGTTTAAAAGGTTATAATTTATAGTTAAATTTGCCTGTACTTTCTTTAGGAGTTTGATAATCAGAACTCATATTGCTATAAATCTTTATTACCTGTTCATACATTATTAATTACAGATGATCTGAAACATACTAGATTAATAAAAAAAAATCCCAAATTATCTATTAAATATTTATTGCTCCACTGTGCTTGGTTATGGTCTAAGGGAAGCCAAAAAAGGATAGATTTTCAATGTTTCCATTATTTAGGATCTAAATTTTTCAAGAGTAAATTAGTTTTTTAAGTACATGGGCTAATGATCCCTACTAGGCTCTCGAATTTAAATGAGACATCTAATCAAGATTCAAAATCCTGATTCTTTCTGTTACAGAAAGAATTTGTAATAACATGGTCATCCAATTTCTTTTCCCAAGGATATCAGTTAAGCACCTTTTACTAGATTCAGAACTCATGTAATATTGTATGGGAATTTGAGACTGTGAAATGAATGCCAGACAGCAGAGCAGCATGACTGCCTGAGGTGTCATCTTTGCTGATACACTCTGTGTATTCATTTACTGTTGTGCAAAGTGGATACATATTGCTGCCAAACTGGATTTTTGCAACAATGTTTCTGTGAAGTAAGTACACAAGGTAAAAGTGACTATATCAACTAATAGGGAATGTCACTAGGTGTCCAGCCAGAATATTTGCTTAAGTATTGTATGGAGATGTGGAAGTCGAACTGTGCATGCAGTTCTGTTGTGCAGGCTTTTCTGGTCACTGTTTGTTACTTTACTTTATAGTGAAGGGTTCATGCTAAACCTTGGACTTTCTCAATGATCTATTAGTTTGGTAAGACTCAGACCACCATTTGGAACAAATCTGTACATGAGTTACTTAGAAGAGTTTAAAAGATTAGGAAACATATATATGTATGTTTTTATCATGAATTTAACATTGTGAGACAGTCACATATTTACTAAGCAAATAATAAAAAAAATTTTCATTGATGAGATGAAGTCCTAAGCTTTTAGGTATAAAATGAAGAACGGAAAACGGACTGTCAGCTCCATATTCTGAAACAGCTAACAGCTCCACAGAAGAATCAAATCCATTGGATGCTTTTGAAAATTCAGTATTGTGTCTTTCATATAATACTGAATTATGAAAATGAGACTAAGTACTGTTTGTAGATACTGATTTCTATTAATAAAAGATCAAACTAAATAACTGTGGGAGCAAAGCAGCAAATTTTCTGTTTCTGAATGACTGTTCACAGTACTTGTGAATCCAATTGTAGATTTACATCACACCTTCATGCAGTTCAGTATATGAAACCATTTTCAAAACACTAATATAAGTCCAGATCGAGATACAAATCAGAGCAAAATATAATTTATAAATTATATATCACAAGTATCAAATATTATCTTCATTAAAAAATATTAAATATTTTAAAATATTGAGTAGAATAGCATTTTGTACACTTTAGCAATGGTAGTAGGATTGTATTTTTAGAAATATTAACAGGGAGCTATTTTATCCACTAAGTGGTCATTTCATGTCCATGTAGTTAGTAGATTTAACACAACCAATATATTTCTTAACCAAATCTCCTTTTTTCAAGTCACATTGCATTAATATAGGTCAATTTCCAGTCTTGGCTATTCAGCAGTTCCTATGGTATTTTTCATACTTCTAATATGTATAAATCCCAGATTAAATTACAATTACTAGTCAAACTACAATTACTGTATGTTTATATGTTAATGCCAACTCCTTGTACCTGAGCTGCTTTATATACTGGATACTGCCAGTTTTTGGGGAGATAAGAAAACAAGTTATATTTTTGAATAAGCAAATTATTTTAAGATTTATTGATCTTCAATCATTTTGTTAATATGGTGGGACATTTTCTTTTGAGTTCAGGCCTACTTGCTTACCATTTGCCAAAACAGGACTGCTACCTTGAGTGTGATTCTTAGGAACTGTAAATATTGATGATATTCTGATATGCAGAAAGAGCTGAGTATTGCTTTTGCCATATCCTTCTGCAACAGGAATTATTGCAGATGATTTGAAATTATAGCTCTGAAGATGTGTCACACATCTCTTACTCAGTCACTTGCCTGTAATATAACAAATCCTATAAATGAGACCATAAGAGGACCTGGCTGGAGCAGATATCCACAGTGCAGCCCACAGAGAACCCTCAATGAAGAAGCTGATTTTTCCAGTGGGACCTTCAGCCCATGGAGAACATATGCTGTAGCAGACTTCTTTCTGAAGGACCATGGAGAGCACCTACACTGGAACAGGGGGAAAGTGTGAGGAGGAAGGAGCAGCAGAGAGGAACTGCTAGATATTAACCATAAACCCTACTACCCATCCCCTCTGCACTGCTCAGAGGGAGCCTAGTAGAGGAATTGGAAATAAAGGAGTGAAGTGGAGTCTGGAAGAAAGAAGAGGGTGGGATGAAAGGGTATAATTTCTGGTTTTGTTTCTCATAACTCAGATCTATTTTAATTGGTAATCAAATAATGCTCTCCAAATTAAGTCTGTTTTGCCCTTAAAGGCAAGTGGTACGTGATCTCCCTTCTTTATTTCATTATTAAGCTTTTTTATCTTATTTTCCCCCACACCTGTTAAAGAGAGGTGGTAAGAGAGCAGCTGGGTGGGTGTCTGTTAACTCATCAAAGATAACCATTCACATGACACAAATGAAAAACATCATTTGACAGTACCGCCTTGTTCATTCCACTTTTAAGGCCTTCTAAAAATGCTGACACAACTTAAAGCACCTAAATAATTTCATTTTAAGCAAAAAGCAGCATTTACATACTGTAAATCACAGAGATTTTACTGCACATTTTTCAAACTAGACAAAAAATAATCAGATCACTGTCAGAAATTCAACTCTTTCAGCCAGTTTTTTGTTTTCATGTTCAGTCTGCTCATGAAAAGAGATTTTAGGTGACTATAAAGAATTAAAAAATTACCAAAGTTTATTTTAAGAGACTGTTGAAAAGGGATCCAGTATAAATTCTGAAATATGATGTAAACAGAGGTTTGAAATTACCATTTTTTTTTAAAGACTGAATCTTGTTTGAAACAAAGACTGCTTATAAGGAGAAATTGCAGAATAATATCTATGGGTCTTTATATATTAGGTATATCAGATATTTAGATACTTAGATGTTTTCCTTCTCATATTTGAATTTATTCTTTCAGATTTTAAAATGTATGCTTATAAAAAAAGTCACTACACAGTAATGTAGCATATATCACTAACAAGATCAAACAGCATAAAAGAAGAAATATAAGGAAATGATTTAATGTAGATCATATTTGAGGTGCAGCAGCCTTCCTTAGATAAAATCCTGTACAGTTATCTGTGTTCTAAAGATTGACAGTATTATTTCGGTAAAGTTTATGTTCATACTAGATCATTACAAAACTTAGTAAGAGATAGAACAAATTTGATTTTGAAGTTGACTTTTTGTGCTTAGAGGATGTGATGAGGGACAATGTTCTGACAGCTCAAGCTCACTCAAGCTTAATGACTGATCTAAATTGGAACTTGGAGATAAAAGAAATTCTTTAGTGATGCCTCAGTTGTCATTGATTGCTATGAGCAATTTTAAAGCTATCCAAGGTGAGAATTGCCAGCTTGGTTCTGAAGGAGGAGAAAGTGGTACATAAAATTGGAAGCTACTGTAAATGTTAGTGCATTAAAAAAAAAAAAATCCTATACTACTTGTCTATATAGGTGATAATCACAACTATAGGTAGCATTACATATCATCAGGGAAAGACAGTGAATCTACATGATGCAAACTAAGCTGTAGCTGTGACAGGAAGATAAAAATCAAAGGCTGGGCACATTATAGATGTCATCATCAGCAAGACGACTCAAAACAAAATGTTCTGGGCTAAAGACAATAAGGAAGTTAAGTCCAGAGCAGAATTTCCTCTTTGTTGATCTCAGAAAGTAGTTCTTTCTGACAAAATTATCCTATTCTCACACAAAGTGTAACATGTGTTCTGTCTAAACAACTGTGATTAGGACAGCAACTGTTTAAGCCATAATAGTGTTAGTGCAAGATGAAATCATACATGGCCTTGGTTGCCTAAGATGGGAAGAATCTTTAATACCATCAGTTTGCAAAGTGTCAGATTATAATCAGGACAGAGGCCTGTGTTTGGGTGAGAAAGGGCTGTAACTGCTTCTTTCGGAAGTTTTGGGAGCAGTCCTGTATCTTCACTATTGCTATGTCTTCTGAAAAGCTCACTTCAAATACAAAAAGCTGTCTCTTGAGCAGTGTATGCTATCAGGCACAGTTAGCACATGGCTTCACACATTGAGGAGCACCTTCCAACAATGTTTGGGTCTCACTGAGTCTTACTGTCTTGTTCAAAGAGTAAATCTGGTCTTCAGAGAACGTTCAGAACAGCCTTCAAAGGACAATATAAGTTGTCTTTTGTGCTGATGTAAATGAACCACCTGTTTGTGGTGGCATGGATAGTGATTATGAGCAAATATTATTGTAGAAAATGGTTTGCTGATTAGGGGTCCTATTTCTGACCAAAAAAAATGGACTGGGCAGCATGAACTTAATTTCTGATAATTTTATTGGGTGTGAGATCAAATGTGGTAATGTAGGCTTTGTTTGTATTTTCAGGCTTGAAAGATGCCGTACCACAATTTTAATGAACCTTATTGACTGCAGTGAATTTTAATGCTTATATTTATTCTACTTTATAATATTTTGATTAATTGAGGTAGGTGAAACTATATTTTGGGTATAACAGTCTACAATTAAAAAAAAATTACTGCCATATATTTCACCTTTGTTGAAAATAAATTAGTATGTATTTATTATTTGGAGACTTCTACAGAAAATATTTTATTGAGTTTATTGAATGTTTTCTGAGCAAACATCACATTAGTTTTCTATACCTATCTTTTTTCTGGCTATAATGATTTCTGCAGCTGTGCTTTATCTCAGAGTTAAATATAATGCCACAGAAAATTAATAGCTCCCAAAATGGTCCCACATTTCAAAAATATTCCTGTTAGAATATTCAGAAGATACTGAATCTTGTTGAGTCAATTTCTTTAGGAAATCAGTATTGCCAAAAGAAAAGCCCATGATCTTTGTATGTACAACATTTATCCTGAAATTTTAATGACAGAACTTTAAGATGCTCTATTCTCTTGCTGTGCACAGTTTGATCACTCTCCTGGTCACTAAAGGATTAGCTCTGCTAGGGAGATTTTGTTTTCTAATTTATTTCTGGGAAAAAAAATAATAATAGAAAAAAGTCAACACTGCTGTTTGGAAATTCCTGTGATTTATCCAATATCAAAAATAACATGTCCTAATGAATACGAAACTTGTTTGCAAATCCTATGAAGTCCTATAGATTCCTCCTTATCTCTCATTTCACTTACAGTGTGAACTTGGACAATTCAAATTTTAAATATTAATTTTTCTGTTTTGTCTGCTCACAAAACTGTGAGAAATCAAACCTTTGGGAAGGCCAATCATAAGTCTTCTCTTGGACACAGCAGCAGTGATTTTCTTCTTAACTGACTGTGTTCACTATAAATTTAGACATTGGTAACTTGGAAATGAAATGAGAAAAATACTCAGAAAACTGTAGTAAAATAATTCCACAAATACATGGATTCTCCAGATGAGATAGTGTTCAAATAACTGAATTCTCTTACAAGAGACCCACAGGGGTATTGTATCAATATTTAGAATCATTCTTAAAAACAGAGGAAATGGTTGAAACACAGATTTCTGAACTTTATCTTTAAAGCCTTTGTAAAGAGTCCTCCTAACTTAACGTTGTAGCTAGTGAAAGCACTTACTTCTTGGTCTGCCATCTAGAAATCTTAAGCCATTTCAAGATATTAAGACACATATTATAACAAGTGAATGTTAATCATCCTGTACTACATATAATATTATACAATACATTTACCATTTTGGGGCATGTTTTCTATATCATATAATTCACATTGCCCTAAAAATTCAAATGTAAATCTAAACCAAATATTTTTCAGTTATACTCATTATCAAGTAATCAACCATCTCTTTTACTAACCCTGATGGATTTTCAGCAATCTTTTTCCTCTATCCAATTGAATTTTCTCAGACAGATAAATTAAAATACATCACTATATTGTTTCTTTTTCTTGCTAAACTAGTGTATTCATTTTTCATACAACAAATATCAACAAAGTGCCCAAAAAAGGGAAATAGTTTCTCTTTAATACCGTAGTTAGGAATATCAGTTTATTTTAAAAAATAGAAAATACTGGTTTCATGCAGAATCACACAGAATATCCTGTGTTGGAAGGGACCCACAAGGATCATCGAGCCGAACTCATATTTAAGCACAGGACAACCCCAAAGTCACACTATGTGTCTAAGCATTGCCCAAGTGCTTCTTGAGCTCCATGAGAGCTGATGCCATGACTGCATCCCTGGGTAGCCTGTTCCAACGCTCCACAAGTCTATGGGTAAAGAACCTCTTCCTGACCTCCAGCCTGAACTTCCCCCGGCACAGCTTCATACCGTTCCCCTGGGTCTTGTTGCTTGTCACCAGAGAGAATAGATCAACACCTACCCCTCCCTCTCTGGTGAGAAAGTTATAAACTGTGATGAGGTTTGATTTGGGATGCTAGATTTGAAAAACAAGTAATTATTGAGTTTGCCTTAAACTCTGTATATGATGAGGTTTTATATTTTTTATCAGGGACATTTTACTTTAATAAATGTAACAAAAAAGTTTGATATTCATCTACTGGGTTAGAAAAACGTATAACAAAAATACCCTGCAGCAGTGAGAATAATTTATAATAACTCTGCAAAAGTATGTCCTACATTTATGAATAAAAGTCTGATTTATAAATTACTCCTATGACAACCAGTGGATGTTTTTCTTCCTTTATTCTTACAATGAATATAGATCACACTTTCCCAAAATCAGAAGATATACATACATTTTAAATCTGACCCGTCAAATATGCAAAACCTCTCCAAAGGTTGAAAATATTACAATGTCTTGCATGCGTGCACTTCACAAAGGGCTTATAACTAAACAAGGTTATAGAGACAGCATAACATACTATATTTGTCCAAATGTTCTCTTTTATCTATAAAGGATTTAAACAACAATAAGTTCCTTTCCTAATATGAAGAGGAAGAATAATGTTCACAAAATGAAATAAATCCACCAGAAATTGTTGGAAATAGTAATATATGTTCTTATCATATTATTACACTAATATAATTTGTTATGCTAAATTTAACTTGAATGTTTCCCATTTATTTTAATTAAATAACACTTGAAAAAGTGTATGCCAAACGACGAGTAATTTATGTAGTTTGAAGGGGAGAAGATGCATCCTGTATAGTTGCCTACCACTCTCTTAATCTCACCATTACTCATCCTCTTTTTTTTTCTTTTTTTTTTTTGAGAATTATAAAGCCTTAAGACAAATACAAACTTCAGAAACTTCAGATTTGGTTCTGGGCCATGTGAAAGCTACTTTGGAATCTCCAGTTGACATTACGAATATTTGCCATTGATGTATAATTTGTTACAAGCAAACAGTGATTTTTAGAAAAAAAAAATACAAAGTTTTATTCAAGCTGAGTGATTTTCTATGTTATTTATCAAAGAACACAGTATGATAGGACCAGTCTATTTTACACAAGCATTTGCATATCAAAGTAATCACTGTGATCTTTTTTCAGTAGCATAGTTAGAAACAGGACTAGACACTTTTCCTGTTTGTTTTGTGATTCTCTTCTCTGTGGAAAAAGTGCCTTCTTTTCTTCTTAAATTTTCTTTCTAATAAGTTACTTTATCTTAGTTGGAAAAAACAGACTGCAGTGCACCTTGTTGTTGAGCTGGACTATACTGATAGTCCTTAGCTCTCTGAGGAAATAATACCTTAATCCTGTCTCACAAAGATATGCCTTATCCTTACCACAAAGTAAGTATGTTACAGGGTGAAGTAGATGTTGAAAACTCCAAGCAGTCTTTCTAATATATTGGTCCTTCAAACTGAAACCCATGTAAAGTTAGTGTTGGGAAAGAAGGTAGACTTTATATTGCCTTTGTGGAGCTCTCCCAGGAAAACATGTGGCACTCCCAGCACAATGGAAGGACTGCGTGTGTTCACCCTGCTGTCATCATTGAAGCCACACTACTTGGCAGCTGGCTTTGATCTCATCTGGACCTCATGCAGTGCCCTGTGATGTAAATATTTTTGTGTGAAGAAGTAAGGAGACCCAGGAGCAAACTAACATGTGCAGTTGGGAAATTCAGGGTAGTCAGGCACTAAAATAAAATAGAGGTTATGGAAAATTGTATCACTTTAGGTGCACATTGAAGTAAAAATTTTCCAAATACACTCTCTCTCTCGAGGCCAGCCAAGAGGTGGCAAAAACATGAATGAAAAAGGCCACGGTATTGTCTACCAGAATGAAGAATTGTGGATTTGTGGATGTTACTGTAGAAAAGCTCAGCATCAACAAGGAAGTCTACCTAAAATAGTCCTAAACTACTAAAAGTCTCTAGGGGATCTTATTTTTATTCAGTCTGTAAAACTGGTACTCAGGCCAGGACCTGGTTAAGTATTATTGATCATGGTGGGAGATCCAGAACAAATATGTGGTACACCCCAGATGCATGTCTCTCTCGTAGCAAATATAAATAGACAAAGTAGCATATAAGTCTATATCAGAGGTAAGGATTATTTTTGAGTGTTACTTTAACCTTGAAATAATGCAGATTTCTGCAAAATTCAGGCAGACACTAATACAAGTGTCCAGGGTAGTACAGGATTAGAAGAGATTATACAAAAGCAGAAAAATATTTTTGAGCATTCCCAAGTGCTCTAAAAGTTTTTCATTTCTTTTTAAGACACAAAACCTTACAAAGGAAACAAAACTTCTATGGACAGACTTTATTTAAATGTATCTCATTCTAAGCTCTGTTAAATTATATATACTACTTAAAAACTTTTTTTTTTGTTCATTAAATTAAAAATAAGTACCTGGCTATCCCTGCGTTTCTAAAATTAATCTGTAATATATCTGAGTCTAGTACAATAGATTGCAACAAAGGTGGGTAGAGCCTTCCCAAATCTTCGTTCGTGAAGCCTAGCCATGACGATGAGTACAATAGATACATAAAGTGCAGAATAATCTAAGTATCAGCAATGCAAAAGGGTAGTTATTTTTTCCTGTCATGTTCAATCACATTCTAAAAGAAAAGAAAATTAAAACATGGAGAAAATTATTTAATATATCAAAAACAACGTTGTTAAAATTCTTAGCCAAATGAAACATTCCTGCTTCCATTATGTAGTCTGCATTATATCTATCCCCTTGCAGCAGCATAAGTTTTAGTATGAGAAGGAAAAGTAGATTGTACAGAGCTGTTATATTTTCTCTGAAAACTTTGTTGAGGAAGTGGACTGGCAGTAACTGAACTCTCATCTTTTGAATGTGCTAATCAGTACAACCTTACTGACTCATCAAAAAACTCGCTGTGCCATGAAAAATAAGGGTGTATCACACTGCCTCCCTGCTGCAGTGAAGGAAGAAAAGGTAGAACAGAACCTCTAAGGGGGAATGATGCACAGGGTTTGCGAAAAAATCTAACGTATTTTTCCCTTTTCCATATTTTGTCTTACAAGTCAAAGCTCAGCTCCCCGGGCTCCTTATTTAGTCAATGGAGAAATATATGGCCCTTCAGAGGCATGTTCTGAGCATCTAATTCAGAACTAGAGTACCTCACTAAGCCAGATGCTGTGAGCATCCTGCTGAACAGCAATCTTCCTACCAGCAACAATATATTGCGTTGATCTTTGTCCAGACTAGATTGCATGCTCATAACTGAGGGCCCCCTAGATATTCTTCCAGTCCATTTTTTTCCCAAGAAAAGTATCCTATGTCTTTGCTTATGTTAAGAAAGAATGAGTGAAGTCATATTTCTAGGCTGCATCAGCTGGCTAATCCAGTGGCCTGTTTTTATTCCTCCATGTTCTGCATACTTGTTTATTTGTCTCCTGTCTACTACATCTCTCAGCTGTCTTATTTCTCATTATTGTTTTGCTCCTCAGACACTCCACCTGTCAGTTACTTTAGCTTACTATTGCAACTCATTTTGTCTTATAAGTGAAAAAGAAGGCTTCCAAATATGATTTCTTTCCTTTTCCATGCTTTCTTAAAAAGAAATACCAACCAAAATGTAGATCTTTTAGTTTAACTTACTCTGGGCCTTTTCAAGGAACTTATACCAGTGCCCATAACATTTTGTTCTGCGTTATAAATTATTTCACACAGCTGTTTTATTTCTGGTTTTGAGTGACAAATATTGAGTCAGCCACTCTCCAATGCATACAGCTAACCCTCATATTTTGTAGTGTAAATAACAGTGCACGTCAGGCCTTGTCCTGGAATTTTCACAGATCAAAAATTTCAATGCATATTAATGTACATTCTGGATGTGTGAGAAGTGACGGAGTTCGTTTCTCAGGCAAATGGAATAAGCACCACTTTTTCTGCTATTTCATGAGGCTTTGAAGATTATAGGAACACTCCCATTTTAGGTATCCATTGAAGCAAAACACATGACTGATAATCTGCAGTTTTTAAAATGAAAAGTAAGGGGTTTTTTAAAGTACCATTTTTATAAAATACTGTGATTGGTTTGAATGTTATTCTTAAATTAGTTCTTAATTTAATAGACAGTTTCTAAGGGAGGGTTTAAAAGAAAAAATAAAAGGTCAGTTATTAGCTGAAAAACAGAACATAGAAAAGGAAATAGGAACTAAACAAACATGATTGTGCTATATGTGAATTTTCTTATTTCTAGTTTTGATTTTTTTAGGTGCAGCTAAAGAAAATAATAGATCGTAATAGATTCAGCTGAAACTGCCAAACCAGTCTAGTCCTGGATATACAGCAATTCAGGAATTAACACATACAGGAAATTCAAAGAAATCATTAGTTCGACATAGTACAGTTTGCAGAGTGCAAAAGAAATTTTATAAGCCCCAAAACACATTTGTTTGAAAAAACCTAAAAGAACAGATAAGGCGAATTGTAAGAGAAAGAAGGAGTCAGTTAAGTAGATTAGCAGACATTATAAGGGAAACTTTAAACCCTCCTTTTTACTTAAGAATAACCTATTGCAAACATCTGCAATTCTAGGCTAAAAGTCCAAAATATAATGTGAAGCCAGATAGAATAAAGTTACTGAAATAAATTCTGAATAATTAAGCTGGTAGTAGAAATATAACCTCTTACACTCAGTAAAATACAAATGTAATAAAACAGATGCCCAGAAACTTTTCTTTTTTCTTTTGAGAAAAGTTGTATACAGGACATGTATACAACAACAAAATTGAGTCTGTTTGCACTAGATTTCAAGCTAGCTTGAACTTTATTTAGTCTCATAGTTCATCTCTTCTCCAGTGAAGTCAGCTGGAGCTTTGCCCTTGAGTTTGAAAGAGGCAAGATAAAACTTTATAACATTATACTGTAGACAACGTTATAGCCTGTTTACTACTTTTTACTGCAACATCAACACTGATGCCAGTAAGCATTCTCAAAATAAATTATTGTTTTCCATGTGGGAAAATTTGTATTGTTTCCTTAAATCTGGCAAGCACTTGGATATTTTGCCACTTTGTCTCTATTTATATGTTCCTAAGATGCCCTGAATAAAATTGAACAGCTTGGCAAAACAGAGTAGCTCAGAATATGTATTTTACTTCGTTTTCCCCTCAAAAATATCTACCAATGTACTTTTCAGGGAATTAAATATAAGAATCTTGCTGAACCTTTGCCTAATATTCTAGATGTTCACAAAATTCAAGATTCATGTTCATACAGCAGCATATCTCATTTTTATATGCATGTTTGTATGTGTGCACCCCTAAAAATACACAAGCTTGAAACATGCATATACTTTGGCTGTACGAAATGTAGAATTTTTAAAACACTTATAAAATGTGTAACATAATGATGTTTCTCCACTTGTTTTGATCTCACTTTGCTGGGTCTGTCTTCCCCTCCATCCCCAGAGTTCGTTACTACCTTCTTATTTTCTCCCTTTATTTCACCTCACGCAGTTGCCAGCAGCTCCAGCAATGTTGACCAAATGTCCAAACCAATAATCTAAGTTGAACTCTGCTCTGTCTTAGACTAAACCTATAGGGATGTCTCAGCACCATGCTCCTTGAGGTTCATTGCTCCTATAAACATAGTCCAGAGTGAGTCAAGATGGGCTATCACATAGCCAGAAACAATTGAGGAGATATTATTACCTGGCCCCCAAAACTTGCTGTGTCTTGTCTGGAAAATAGTTGTACTTCAGTACTCATACAGATCATACTGTTAGAGAACTGCTTTAAAAGATGCATTAAAAAAGCCAAAAGTTTTATTTTATTGTATTCTTGAATAACTCAGCCACAGTAATGTTACCATAAATTTTAACCACATTCCAAGATGTTGCAAGCATTTTACTTTTTACATTAAACATAAAACTTTTAAATAAATAAACTGTACATTCATTTTAGTGTCAGGCTTTTTCATAATTTCTTTAGTATTCTGATGTACTGAAAAATTTAAAGAACAGAATGCCTTTAAAGAATGTAAATGCAATGTTCAGTGAAGTTTCATTTGAATTACTTAACAGATCCAGATGTACTACTATTGTAATAGAAGCATCTGACCTCTTAACTCTGAATTTGCTTCTCTCAGTAAGCATAAGGCATTATTTTTGCTTAGTCTTTGTTATATTCCTCAGAAGTAAGTAAAAAGCCACCTTTACCCTAAAACCACTATATGCACTGGTCTCCTTCGCTTCCAAGAACTTCTTTTATAAATCCCCCAAGCACTGTCTCAGTGCTCCAAGGGGCAAATACTCTAAGAGGCAGAATACAGAACATGAACAGCATCTCAAACAATGTGCATTGTGTCAAAGCCTTGTACTCTAGAATTTTGTACTGTAACAGTGACTACTGTGTAACTCGTCCCATCTGCTTATTCAGAGAAGGTAATGTAGAACTGCATAGTTAAACAGAGACACTGATATGGCTTTTTTTAAACAAAATCTTTCTGTACATGAAAGTTAACAAAATGTATCATAATTTCCTTCTAAATTTTAAATAATGCAAGGTCAAGATAAATAATGAACATTTTTGCATTTTTTATTTTCAGTTACAAAAAATGTAGAGGGAATAAGATACAGTGGAGCAGAAAAGGTTTGGAGCAGGAAAGCCCTTGATACAGTTGCATATGTATTTTACCAGAGGGCAGGAGATTTTAATTCTCCCTTGGTGTAACTAAGTTGAGCTACTAAAAGTGCACAAATTTTCTTTTCTCACTAAAGGACCAAAAGAGATGGGTGATTGTAGGGCTGACACTTGCAGAATTCCTTCTGAGGAGCCAGACTTCCATTGTGTTTTGGGTCTCCTGATGGTGGTGACAGCCAATGCTGAGGTAATGTATTTCCACATTGGTTGGTAGACAGGGGGAGCATTGCCTTCTCCACTTTCAGACATCCACTAGTGTTTGGCTGGCCTCCAGAAGCATCATCAGTAATAAAAATTTTCCCCTTTCTTTAAAGTAGATATAGTCCCAGGATGCAGTATTGTAGGTATATACAATCTGAAAAAGTTCATTGCCCAGGAATCACCAGTAATATAGTAGGGTGGCAATTGCACTTAGAAATAGCAAGTTGTAATCAAAGGACTGCTGGTTTTATCAGTCCATGAAATAGACTGATATTTTTGGTTCATTCTCCCTCCACCTCTGTCCTCAACTCATTCCATGCATGTCTCTGCTGCTTTAAAACAATAAATCATTTTGAAACCTAGGTGCTACATTAATAATGTAGGGCTTTTAGTGACCTCCCTCTCTTGTGCTGAACTCTGTCAAGCACTAAAAAGCAGGTGTCTTTTAATGCTGTGTCTCATATGATGAAAGGTTTGTCAAAAGTAATCTCTCACGCCTAGCTTATGTGTAACACTGTAGAAGACAGCGCAGCCTCAGCCTCAGCTTGGTATTTCTTGAGATATCTCCTCAATGACCATATTGTTTTCTGGATCTTCAAGTGTGTGCGTGGGGGAAGAAATTTCAGAACAGCTAAATCCAAGGCCCAGCTGCAGCAGGGAATTGTGACAGCAACAATGAATGAATGAATCATTGCACAACAAGACAGAAAAAGCAGAGTGAGAGTGGTGTTGGGCATAAAAGGAGACTAGCCTAAAAGGGAGATGCATCATCAAACACAAGGGCTTCGTGCTCTAAAATGCTGCCTTCTGAATATAGCGATGTTAACTGTGTGGCCATATGACAGTATGACTGCAATACAAGGCAGCCCTATGGAGCTGGGGAGGGATCTGAATGCATCTAGTACATTTTTCCTTCGTAAGTAAGGGGAGAATAATTTAGATTACCCACACGGATAACAGCAAATTGCACAAACCAGCACATCGATGGAGTAGTAAATAAATTATTTTCCATAATTACTTTAGGGTAAAGTAGTTATAAATAAAGGACAGAATAATTTATATTATCCAATAAATATTCAGAACATAAAGCATGAATCTGATTCATTCTCCACCATTATGGCATTCCTGCTTCATTTTCAGTGTATTAGTGTAGGTTCATTGACATCTAAGGAAGCAAATAGTATTACCTATTCCAGGTAAAGAGCTTTCCCTATAGTTTGTAACACCAAAATGAAGTTTCATTCTGTCAGATATAATTACTTAGGTGCCAGGAAGAAATGAAATATAGGTTAAATAATGAATTAATATTTTGAAATATTAATTTTTATATGAAGTTTATTATACTGTCTTTTTCAGGTATTTTTAGGAAGAGTTTTAACTAATATTGGAGCTTTCATTACTTGGGTTACTTTAACTGAAATGGAAAGAGGAGTGGTGTCCACATGAATAGCTCAGCTGGCAGACCCAAGAGGGCAGTTATTTCAGAAGAAAGATGCTGACTAATGCATGTGAGATAGAAACTGCTGAAGCAAATACAGATGAAAAACACATATGTGTATATCCTCATACTGATACATAGAGTTCTGTCTAATTGAAACCTCACTAAGATGATTTTAACTAACCTGTCTGGCTTCATCTTAAAGTGGATTAGGAGTGTTCATACAATCTGCTAATAATGTCCGGCTTTTAATCCACTCGAGATGACAGGTTAGTATCAACCAATTTGAACTACACTGTATTAGTGGAGAACTCCAAATCCTTGTGATTATTAACTTAATTGGATAAAAACACTGTATCAGATGTTTTGGGATTTTCTTAGGCCTCAATGAATTACAATGCACAGGCAACATGGTCAAAAGTGGCTATCAAACTGAAGAACTGTATGTAACTATTAAAAGTAATTTATTTGCACAGATGTTTACTTATTTTTTTTCCTGGAACTTGAAATACAGGTTACATTTTGATTTTTTAGTGATCAGGCCTGAAGATTATTTATTTCAAAGGATTCCTTTAGTAAATACTTAAGGATAAAATAAAAGCTACATAATAAATGAGTTCTTAGCTCATAAATCATCTGGAAGGAATAAAATAGCATTAAGACATATATCTACATAAGGACTACATAAGATTTCAAATGAATCTACAGACCAGAAAAGGGAACAGGATTTTGTCTTGTCATTAGTAACATTAAGTTTGTAAACTCATTAATTCAAAGTTAATCATGAGCACACAGACAAAAAAAAATCAAAGAATATGTAGTATTTATTTTAAGTTGTCCTAAAAAATCTGTAGAGATAATGTCTTATTTTTAAATGAGTCCTCCCTAAGAGCAATGAATATGTGTACTAATTCGAATACTGTATATAAATTCAATTATTCATCTGAATGAAGCTTTCAATTAAGAGTATTTATACAATTACTGTAGATGTCATTTTACTTGAGAGAAGATAAACCAAATGGCTGTAATGGTCCTGAGGGCACTCACAGCCCTGCATGTCCCTAGGTATCACTCCTCCAGGACCCACATGGGGGACCCAGGATGGGACCCTTCCCACTCTGCCCAGGTCCCTGGACACCAGGTCAGATCCTGGGGCCATCAGCCCCTGCCCCAGCAATGCCACAGTAGGACAAGCTCCAGCTTCCCACAGCCCTGTCCTGCCACAGGACACTGAGCTGGGCTCACCAGCTTGGCCTTGGCCCATCCCCAAAGAGGTGTCTGATGACTGGGGCTGGGGCTGCTCTGGTGCCCACAGCTGCCCTGCTCCTGGCTAGAGAGTAGAATGGGCCCTGGCTGCCAGGCTTTGCCCTGACTGACCCCCATGCAAAGCCCCGATGCTACAGCAGCTAGGGAGCAGCCAGCCTGCACAGCACATTGACACCTAAATAAAAATATCTTTGCTAATTTATTGCTACCAAATAAAATGTATATTTAAGAAAAAAAAAATTGTTGGAATTGTTAATTTACTTAACTCTGGATAAAATTACACATTAATTGGTAATACAATAATGATACTCCAGACAAGTTAGTTTCCCCTGACTTGTCATCTACATCTATTCACAGAACATACTTGCAGAGCAACAAGGGTAAAAAGCAGAGATCATAAGGCACTACAACAATTTAAAGCATAATGTAGGCAGGCTTCAGGCTCCTACACCAATACCACAGAAAGGGGAACAGCAGAAATTGTGTGAGTACTGCTGAATAAAAACATACTGAAAAAGAATTGTGGATGCTTCTAGGACTTCTGAATAGCAATGTGGATTTTATGAATATTTTCAGCATGTTCAACTCTAAAATAATAGTTACAAACCCATTGTAATTCTCTGAAAGAGTTAATTTTATCAAAAGTATTTTATTTAATTGATAAAATAGACATACTTTGCAGATCTCTGAACCTAGTGATTTGCAAATAATGATGCAGACTGGAAAAAAAAGTACTGCAGTGTTACACTGTCATGGATTAAGTCTTAAATGAAGTAGTGATTTTAGTGGTGAGATTTACACATGATTTAGTTCCTTTAACTGAAAAGGAATAGGGTTTCCCGTTATTTGAAAATCTGTAATCTAAAAAAGAAAGCCAAATATTATTTGTTTAAAAAATATCATATTATTAGGGAAGGCCAGTAAATGTAATCTTACTATCCTCACAGGAGGCAATTTTTTATACTTTTCTACAGGAGTTTTCCACTTCTGCACTTCTGATGAACTTGCATAATTCATGTGCCTCTTCTACCTTTTGTTTGGTTTATAACCAGATAGTTCTAAGACCTTTGCCACCCACTCCTTTTCAAAGCTTTCAAGGCTTAAATATGTTAGAAGAAAAATCTTCTGAGGGGAGGTTACTTGAAAGTTTCTCCATGATACAGAAACTTTAAGCCCTAGTGCCAGCCATCAAGTATCCAAAAAAGGATACAATAATGTCTTCCTTTAATTTTGAGAGATATCAGACCATGAATATAACCTCAGCAAAGTTTTATAAAATGTTGTAGAAGCTTCTCAAAGTGTTTCACAAGGAGAATAAAATATAATGAGTCTCATCAAGATGCTTGTCTTATACCCTGCTTCAGCTCCCATCTGTATTTTTCATCTAGAGGAAAAATGTATTTCCAAGACTAAGCCAATCTTTAGAGTTCCTGAGCTCGCTCTTCAAGTTGTGGAGAGGGCCACTTTCTAGTATAGATTGCAAAGATTATCAAAGCTGTCTGACATGGCTGCAAACGATTTGTGTTTCAATTTCTTGCTAATCTGTTCGCCTCCCATGATCTTAGTTATATACCAGAGGGGCAGTTTCATTATTTTTAATGGGTGCTGGAGAAGGCTAGCTTTTAAAAAGGCTTTTAAGAAGACAAAAACACAACTCATTTAAAAGTACTAAGATGTCCTTGTAAAAAAGTAAATTTCCATTAAAAGTTATCAAAATAAATGGGTAAAACATGCATTGCTGTAGAGAAAAATCAAAGCGAAAAAGTTGGCTAAAAGGAGATTAAAAAATAGAAATTAAAATTACTGTGTCATCAAAAAGATAATGAAGTTTTAAAGAAATGCTAAAAATGTCATTTCATAGAACACTTTATAAAATATGCAGTGTAACTCAAGCCAATGAAACCAAAGAAAGATTTTCAATAGGAACTGTTGCTAATTAGATATTGTTAAAGGCAAAATTAACATTTCAGTTTTATGGTCTGATAAATAAAAAGCAATAAAACAACTCTCTTAGCATCTCCTGATTTTATCAGCAATAAGAACACAAAAGAATGGTAACATTACATGCTATTTTTCAGTCAACAGTCCAGAAGAAATGGAGTAGTGAATCATACATGGGCATCCATATTAAAAAGAAATTTATAATCACTGATGTATATGTCATAAATATGTTTTTATCCATTTGGGAGATAACAGGCTTGCAGGTAACACCCCTGGTATCCTGGAACCTGTGTAATATGATTTGATCTTGACATGCACAAGGGCCGTCATGTCTCCATCTGTTCCTCTTCTTGTGGTTCTTGAACTGTCAGTTCAGTCATTTTCAGATTACGGTCTTGAGTCCATATACTGTTGTTCACATCAGTATAATTCCTTAATATAAGTGAAAGTATTTGTCTGATTAAGCAACAGGAATGACAGACTTCCTTGGTCCCATTCAGAAATTATTATTAAATGTCTAGAAAAATAGGATGGTAAGCCATAGCAGCTGCCTTCCAGTTATTTCTTCATGACTCACAAATTCTCTTCTCCTGTTGCTAGCAACATCTTTAAAGTACAAATTCCAAATAATAGCATTTAAAAACTAGAGCATCTGATCATAAATCCCTTTCCATTACCAAGCACTACCAATGCTTTCATTACTACCTATATATTGTCTTTAGGAGTCTTTAGTTTGCACTTCCTACCACAGGTGACAGGTAAGTCACACCTATGATGTCCTTTGGAGGACATTCTGGTAGACCCATTGATAATGATGGAGAGAATGCCATTTGAAACCTACAAGGTAAGTTTTCCAGCCCAGATGTTGTGTGAAATAATTTTTCTCTCTCTTTTCATTTTCTTTTTTTTTTTCCTTTTTTTTTTTTCTTATTTTCCCCCCTTTGGTAGGTTATTGAAAACACTTTGGAGAAAAAAATAAACATTGTAGGGATGATGTAGATTAAAAGTGGTATATTTTTTAATAATTTTCCTTCTTTTGCAGTTTGTCATTGGGTATGGCTCACTCACACAACTGGGATGTATTTAAAGAACATACATACCATAAGATACCCATATCCAATGAAGAAAAAATTACAGAAAAGCAGACAATGAATTAAAGCACTTCCAATTCAGAAAAGCCATATTAAATTATCTAATATAAAACATTAGCATAAATGCACACTGAAAATAAGTAGTGAGGAAAAACAACAAAAATAAGAATGGTGACAAAGTTTGAGGTCTTATAGGTCATGGAACACACAAAGGTAACGTTGTTGTTTGTTATACCTCACTGAAACTATAACCTTCAGCAACAGTGAGTAAAAGGAGAACAACTTTTAAACTGACAAAAACAAAGAAACTTCCCAAAAGAAGAACAAAGAACTACCATTAAGAATTTTATAGTCAATCTGAAGCAGCTGACTGCTGGAAAATGTAGTCATTTATATATATATATATATATATATAGCTTAAATCCCTCATTTGCTGAAGATTGCAGGAGATAAGAAACTTCCACAACTGAAATGTCAAGTAATGGTAGCATTTCTATAGTCTGTTTGTGACTAAGTGCAAACAGAGGGTCTCAATGTTTTTTCCTTATTCCACAGTTTGCTAATGTGTGCTGATGACAATACTACAGCTCACAATGAAAACACAATTTATTTGCAGAAGTATTTTTTCTGTTTGAATGATTCATTGAAATTCTGAGCACTAACTTCACAGTAAAATAGACTATTGTTCCTATTTTTTTCCCCATAAGATGGTAAAATATACTTTGGGGTGATATTTCCCATTCATAATTTCATCTCAAAAACAATATTTAAGAAATGTTTTAAGCATGCTAGGTGGGTTCTCCCTGAGTTTTATGGCAATTATACGTACCAGGGCTTTTTGTTTGATGCAAGCCAAAACAGTTCCTGCCTTCTTAATGCCAGATCTTTCATGTACCTAAGGTGCACGCTGTAACATGAGAGACCTTGTGCCTCCTGCCCATGGAGGATGGAATCTGGACAGTCATGCTACACTGCCCTGGGAATTTCATGCAGCAGAGTCAAACTGTGCATAATGGAGGTGAAAGGATGTGATTCACGCAGAAGGCATATGGGAAGACACTGTCAGTGCCTGGAACACATGGGGAATCCTCTTGTGAGTTCAGAGATCGTTTCAGGGCTCCTAGAGGGGACCACTTATCTCTGTATAGTCTGAATGGTCAGGGGATGCTGTCCTAAGGGAACTTCTGAGAATGCTGTAATTGGGCAGAGTAGATGCAGTCATTAGATCTCTGCATAATAACCAGCAGCATTACATCATGCTGACTTGCTATTCAAAGCTGATTAAAAGGCCTAGTGACAGATGAGAGGACAAGGCTGTGACCACCTTCCTTCATGTTATTTTACATACTAGTTTCCTATTTTGGTCTGCTGTTGTGACCAGACAGCACTCATCACTTCATTCTTCTACATGCTCACTGAAAATGAAACAAATGTGATGTACCTAGTAAACACTGACTCACTAAAATACTTTTCTAGGGAAAAGTGGCTTCCACTGAAATTTTCAACTATTTAATTTTCTTTGTCAGCTGTTTCTTTGTATAACAATATCATTCACTTCTTGCCATGATTTTGTACACAGAACTGTGTGCAACACTGATATTTTTATGTCCATATGTAGACTGGTGAAGAAAACACTTATTGTTATTAATAATTTCTACTTGTCTAGAAAAGCTAATCTTTAAATCCCCTTTTGAGGGCTGGTCTATAAGCTACTGCATTAGGGGAACCTTTAGTGCTTCCACTTTATTCTGGCTGTTTCTTTGGTGCTATTCAAAGTCTCAATGAAAAGCCTCTCTTGCAGTTCTGCAGTTAAAACAACAAAGCACTGCCTATGTTTCTTCTTTAACACAGCTCTAAGGATTTATTCTTTGCTCTGTTATTCTTCCTTTTTCTGAAGTTTGCTTGTCCTTTTCCCCTTTAAAATCTCTTTATCTAAAGCTGAATTAGTTTTTGCAGCTGGTTGGCAAACTGCCATCATTTTCTGCTCTGACACTTATTTGTCAATTTCCAGTTGCCTTCAAACTTTTTACTTTTGTTAGCTTCTATCTTTTTCCTCTTTCACAGCTTCACTGATCCACATTTTAGTTGTTTTAATAGAAAGGGAGAGAAAAATCCCTCCTGGGAGGGAGAAAAGGAACTATTCTCTCCAGTGACAAAGAGAAAGCAAAAATACCATGAGATTTACCCATAGAAAGCTTTGAAAAAACAAACTTTGTGCTCTCTACAGATACTTAAAATCTGATCCTACTTTCAGGAAGGTGGCAGGTAAATGTCCTACTGTATTTGTGTTCTGCACCAAGAGACAAGAAATTAGTAGATGCATTTTTGCATTTTTTTTAGACCTTTCACAGGCTACTATTTTGCTTTATTCTATTTTAAAGGGCTTGTTGTAGTATTAAAACAACAAGGATTAAATATTTATTTATTTTTAACACTTTCGCAGCTTAATTTCTCAACTGAGGATGTATGTAAAAGTTGCTAACATCCTTCTTAGGCTTCTGCTCATAAGCCTATTAAAACAATTTATCAACCTTTATCTAATATGTACTATAGGTTAATACATTTTAATGAGAACCAGAAAACAAGACAATTATGATTTTTTTATTCTTTGAAACTTAACAGAACTTCCTATAGTTCACTATGGACATTGCATTTCAAGCATCTTAGAGGCTGTTGTACCAGCAGAGAGAGAGGGAGATAGAAATGGATCCTATGTCAAATATCGTTTTCCTAGGCTTTGGATATCAGTTTAGTGGCTAACATAGGCATAGGTACTTTGCAGCCATTATTCTGCTCACTCAAGTAATGAGAATAGACTATTTAGCAAAACTCTCAAGAAGCAAGTGTCCAAATATAATGTCTTTATTTTATGTTATTTACTGTTCTGTTTTTAATCTTCTGAGCACAGACAAAAGGCAGCATAATTCTTCCCCACCAGACTGAGCCCTTTCTTTCTGCTGTCACTACTGTGGAATTATTATAATTACTATACTAATTACAAATTACTATTATATGGGCACTGCACCTTCACTTTTTTGGAAATGGAATACAGTATTTCTCATGCTGCCAGAATGCAGATAGTAAGGATTTTTACCATCTCTACAGCCACAGCTTAGTGGAGTGGGTTAGAGTGCTGCAGACATTGTCATGTCTTGGCAGTGTGAATAAAGCAGATGAAAAGAAAGGCCATATCTAAAGAAGAGGGAAAAGGGTTACAGCTTTCACTAGCCTTTCTTATACATGAGGTCCTAGAAATTGGCTGGACTAACTGTGAAGTGGTGAATAATGGCAGCAGCTGTCCAGTAAGTGGAAATGTAAGTAATGATTACCCTGGTGGTCTGAGTTACTGCAGGGCAGTTCCCAGCTGACTTAAATTGTTAAAAGTTATAGCCTAATTAAACCTCACTTCTTGCATCAAGTATTTCTCTCTACGTATCTGAGACAATGTCTCATGTGTATATCATTATTTGCTAATTGCTGTTCCACTTCTACACATACAGTATCATTCCTTTTTCCTTTTAATTTCTTCTAGTGCTGTGCTTAGAGAAATCTTTCCAAAGACACAGAATGAAAGTGTTTTACATATGAGCAAAATCGTATTTAAAGGCAGAATTATAAAGATGAATTAGTTGAAGAACTAAGGCCAATACCTTACCCACATAAGTCTAACACTAGATTTTAAAATTTATTTTAAAATTAGGCTAACTTAAAATTCACCATTTAGGAAAATAACTGAATCATAAAAATGAATATTAAAATTGCACTCAGAGCATCATATGTATTTGGTGTATTATTAGACTTTCAAAATACTGACATCAAATCAGTGATGCATTATTTCACTTCATTGCACAGTGGTGAAGCAATTATTTTAACTAGTTTTTTTGTTGGTTGGGTTGTTTTGGATGATTGGGTTTGTTTTTTAAATCATATTAAGTTGTTTTGAACTAGCTTCAACTGGTGTCAAATTTTTTTGCTTTAGTATAAAGAACTTATTATTTAATCAACTTTAATGCGTCAGTATCAGTAAGAATCATAGTAAATCAGTATGAAATTAGTATAAAGAGCTTTATAATACATACGTTTTGAAAGAATTTTAAAAGTTCTTAAAATAACTATTGGGATTAAAAAGTATTCTTCTTAAATAATGTTTGGAAAAAATTAGTAGAAATTACTGTCATTTTCTCTAATTCAGAGTCTTCAGGAATCTAACCAATACATGAATTTTAATTTGTTTCAACTTAAACTTTTAATTTAGGTGAATCAGGAAAATACATTTAGATTTTAGAATATACAAGCACTAAGTATATTAGTTCATATTTCATGTAATTTTTTTGTAGGCTTGAAAAAATTATATTTTAATGAGATAAGCTGTTTTATATATTTTCAGATTTAATTTACTCCATAAATACAATACCCTGATCAGCTAGCTGAGTTGATTTCTGCCAAAAAAACAGAACAGCATCATTTAGGCAAAAGCAGTACCACAATATTTTGGTTTGAGGGCGTGAGGAATGGAAACTCAAGATACATATGATATGCTTCAGTATAGACTATATCTGGGTGTTTGTGTTTGCAGACCTAATATTGTTTTAATGTAACATTTTAAAAATAATTTCATATATATTTTCCTTAGAAAAGAATAAATGAAGATTCAGAAAAAAACATATTTTGTGATATTAAACAACAACATAACAATAAATATTAGGTTGGTAATATCTGTGTTGACTTAATTTCTCCATCCAAACTCAGTTTCTTTTGCCCTTGCTGTGTTCTTCATACTTGCCTCTTTAATATTTTTTTTAATCAAATCTCCCAGTTTCCTCATCCCACTTTGTCTTACAACACCATTCTTTTCTCTGCATAATCTTTCCTGCCCCACCTCCTTGTTCAGCTTATTCAGTCGCTGCTGCTTTCAGAACTTTGCTGACACACTTCCAGCTGACGCCAGCCATTTTGCTAACCTGTTCCATCTTCTCTTTCACTTTTCAGTGGAACAGCATTCTTGCCCCATTATTCAGTTTTCAGTCTCACATTCTTACACATATGATCCCATTTCCCCTCCAACTTCATAGTCACCAGAATTCTTTGCTTTTATTTGCAAAGTCCTGTTTACTTGGTTGGTTCTTGGAGAGCCATTGATTATAGCCATTGGAGACACTTGATTAAAATTCAAATCTGCAGCACATTTCTGGAAGAGTAAAAAGAAATGTTTGTAAAGATTATAGAAGATCCATGTGAAACCAGGCATTTTCTAGAAAAAATGGTCAGTTTGTTTGCCTGAAAGTGCTCTGATATTTTTCTATCTATTGTAAGGGGCGAAAAAAAAATAGATTTAAAAATAACAGAACAAAAAAACCCACCCCCAAAAACCCAACACCAAAACTAACCAAACAAAAAACACACAAAAACCAACAACAGTAAAACCAGAAGTTGCAGCCTTAAGGCATTACTATTGTGATTCTGTTGTTGACAGCAGAAATAACTCTGGAATTTACAGATGCCAACAAAAATGTCTAACCACATATAAAAGTACCAACAAAACACTGTCAACACAGTGAGTCTCTAAAATATGTAATATCAACAAGAAATGTTTTCCAGATTTTGAAATATCACATACTAAAAATGTCTACCTGCCAAAGTGCTGCTCTAAAATATTAGATTTTACTTCCAGTTTTTGCTCCCCAGACAACACTTCCAATGAATAAAGTAGATTCTTTGAGTCATTTTTTCTCCCTTTCTTTCCAAATTAGCCCATCCTGAACCTATAAACTGTCTTTTCTTTTCCTTTTTTTTGTCTAATCAAGACCCAGCTTATAGAAGTCTCCATCATCACAAAAGAAAATATTGAATATAGATTTTTTTCAGTGCATATTTCTGCATTTTCTGGGGCAAAACAAGAAAAACAAGATGACCCCTTCTTTTAGAAGGATTCTGATCTCATATCAAACTGAGGCAGGAAAGAAAGTCCTATAGAAGACAGAGCAGAAAAAGGGAGAGGGAGTCCTGTGAAAAGCTATGTTTGAGAAAGCAAGCATGTACGTAACTTGCTGAGTGTTTTTAATTCATCTGAGCTATAATGTTTGCAGAATAATCTACTAGGATCAAGCAGAGCTGTACACGGTGGTGTCTCTTTCTCAGAAAGCTTATAAGTTCATATAGTGTAAGAGAAGCTGAGATAATGGATGGTTTATGGCCAAACCATTCAAATGTTGATGGAAACACAACATTTTCTATCTGAAATAAAGCACTGATAAGGCAATATTTATTCCCCTTGGAGAACATTTCAAATGAACTAGATAAGTAATTTATGCTCAGAAGTCTCAAAGGTGCTAGTGAATCATTGCCAATTTTTAACTTATCTTGGAAAACTGGGAAACAGTGGGATTTGCAAATGTTGTCCCATTATCTAGAAAAAGATATAACACTGAATACCAAATTAGTTAGCCTGACCTTCATTTCAGGTACAAGAACGCATTTGTTACCTTGGAACTTTGCTGTTAATGAATTGGAGACTACAGTTATAATTACTACCAGTCAGATAGGTATTTTCTGATCTTTTTCTGTTTGGTTTTGGTTTTGAACAGAGTATGGGGGTGGGAAACAAAGTACATATGTACACTTGGACTTCATTCACTTACTACATCTACTGAAGTTTTTTTCTGATTCCAACACTTGCACTTTATGAAATTCATTGGTATGATCTAGACAGATTAGAAACTATTCTTCGATATTTATATTCAGGATATTTTGGATATTTTTTCTTGTTCTAATTCTAACCTCTCTCTACATATATTTTATGGCCTTTAGAGTATTGAACAAGGAAAAGATTATGCATAAGTTGTATGTAAAAGCAACTCAAAAAAGAAAGTTTTTTTAAGTTGTTTAGATTTGTTACATGATAATTCTTATTTCCACTAAGAAACTGGGAACTGGGGTGTGAAATGTATGAAGCTGTTAAAAAGTACCTAGCTTTATCAGTGAATACTGTACACTTTCTGAGAATTATCCAAAGACTGGTAAGCTATTAAAAAATAAGAGATGGATTACTGTCATAGGAATCTAAATCATATTATTTAAATGTTTAGAATCCAGAAAAACTGATTTAATCCAGCCACGTGAAGAGGAATATATTTTGAATTCAAACAAGCAGTTTATGTTTACAGAATCGCAGAAGCAGTCTTAAAAAAAATAAAATAAAAGAATGACTAAAGCTAGGTGTTAAGTATTAGCATAGATTACATCCTTAACCTCAGCTTTCTGAGCTTCTGTGAAAAGAGGACTAAGAAATCCTTTGGATGGATAATAAAGGGGAATGGAGACAGGAAATGCTGGAGAAGATAGGTCAGCCCTCCACCCTCCCCAAAATCCAACACCCCCTCCCAGGTGAGAATCTTGCATTATGGTGTGAGGTGTAAGTAATTAAATTTGTCTGGTATATTGAAGGGAAGTTGAAGAGATGGGCTGATAAATGAGCATAAGTATTTAAACACGTGAATTATATCTGACAGCACAGAGCTTTTTGATCTTGTCAGAAATGGAACACAAGCTAATTACTTGGAATCAAAATTAAGATAATTCTTCCAGAAATCCACAAAATTATTGGGAGACTTGAAAGGATCATGGTTCCCTTAAAATTAGATAAAATTTAATATAACTTGTGGAAGACATTCCATTAGTAGGCAATATAGTGGTCCATTCTGAGAAATTAGTGTTCTTTCCAATCTTTGAGGATCAGACTCAGTTCCCTTACAGTTTTGGGCTTGGGAGGAAATTTATGGAACACTTGATTGCTTTCCACACTCTCATCTTTACACTTCAGAGCAGGGCAGTACATAAAATAATCTCTCAGACATTTGGCCTTAAAATAATTGCCTATAAAGACAAGATGGTTGTGTTTCACTTAATGTATATCTGCATTGAGGTACTGTGGTTACAGACTTTTGATTTTTCCTCTCCTCTAGGGCAAAGAACATGTGAAGGTTCCACAGATACCATACTGTTAGGAAAAATTGAAACTCAGAATTTCTTGATTTCAGTTTGCCAAAAAATTCCTTCCAGCTTGCTTTGCAGAGCATTGTGGAGTTTCATTTTCCATCCAATCATGGATAGAGTTCACCTAGTTGTATCGGTTAATTCTCCTAGTCAAATTGGTTATTTATCAGGAAGCCGAGCACTTTCCACCTTCTCACTCAGGATACATCTATAAGGACTTTTGTCTTAGTCTGTTAAAAAAAAAGCAAAATTTGATGAGTTGTTATGTCAGGCTAAATGATTTAATTATCATCTTTGGCATATATAAAGCAGATTAAGACATAAAAAGCAATGGATAAGCAATCTGCATCATTATGAATAAGTATGCATATGTGGGCTTATTTTAAAAAGAATGTAAGCAAAACTATTTTAAGATTATATAACAAAAATATGTTCTTCACTGTTTTTCTAGCAGTAAGGTTTTTAAATATGTTTTTATAAGCTTTTCCTCTGTTGTGGACAGGATTACTTCTGCATGTGTATAAGTACACTACAAAAAGATTGAAACTCAGTGGCAACGCAGAAGTGCCTTTTTACCTGAATGTTTTTCTTTCCCTCTTTTTCTTCTTAAATCTTAGATTGTCTCTCCTGGATGTTAATGATATATGCAGAAATTGAAATTACAGAACTGAACAGCAGTCACCAAGACTATTGTCCAGCTGCTGATACTGATGAAACAGGTTTTTCAGGAAGGTGCAGCTAGATGTATATTATTTATGATTCTTTGTATTATCATATAAGCTCTTATACAAGAAAATCAGATTAGCAATCTCTTTGAAACTTATTCAGTTCAAGTCCTTCGTCAGATAAATCTTGACAGCACTTAACAGTATAGGCTGTAGAAGCTCTGTGAAACTTATGTCCTGCCTCATAGAAACTGATGTTATTTTATTCTGGGTGGCCCAAGAGGTGTGATTGTTCACATAAGGAGGTTCTTGACCTCTGTGACACATAAATGGATGGTATCTTGGTCTATTGTAGACCTGATGCAATACTTCCAAGATGCAGGAAAGATGATAGTGATGTCAGCTGCAAAAGAGAAGTCTAGAAGTACAACTTGATGACTGCACATTAGAGTCTTTACATTTAATTTCCTCTTTCATCAGACTTCCATTCAATAATCCTTTTGAACTAAGAACTCCTGATAGTTTAAGCACCCTATAAAACTTCCTTAACGATATATTCTAGCCATACTAAAGCAATTGCTATGCCTTCTTGGAGAAAATTAAGATTATTTTCTATAAACACTTTTATCTAAACATCATATACTCCTGTTATAAATATTTCATAACTAAGCAATAACATCTGATTTTGTGAAGTATGACTTTAAGATTAAGTATTTATCCCAAGTGCACACTGATAAATTGCACTAGTTTCCTGACTATTTTATTTCTCCTAGAAAATGGATTTCTAAACAACAAAAGTGTAGTGTCTTAATGTAAAATTTATTTTTCCCTTAACATTACGAATCACCATAACTCTATTCAGTGTTATTATCCAAAGGACATTTTTTCACTGTTATGAAGTCACCATTGTTACCTTCTAGAACTGGATGATCTTTTGAGGTCCTGTCCAACTCCTAACATTCTGTGATTCTGTGATAACTGAAGTCCGGCTTTTGTGATATCATACTCTTGCATGCTGGAACTAGCTTCCAAACTTGTGCCTTGCTACCTGCTTGAGGTGGACTGCTATCACACACAAAACTTATGTTCCCTTTTTCATGTTTTATCCAGATCATATTTTAAAAACAATTCAACCTGTGCAAATTTTACATGCATCCAATGAAAATATTCCTTTTAGGAGTTTGTTTCTGTAACATGTATGTATGGAACTTGGATAGATATTAAAAATAAACAAACAATCAACTGAATAACAAGATATTTAAATTGCCTAATACACCGGAAGAAAAGTTGTTACTATATTATTAAAACTGAGAAACAATTGTGAAATAGTGAAATTGCTTATGAATTACTTAATTTTCCTGTCCTCATTTCTTCACATATAACCAATTATGTTCATAAAATACTATATTATGTTTTTAATGAAATAATTCTAGAAACACTGATATTCATCCCCATTAAAACCCCTGGTCAATTAGACTGTTAACATTCTTGAAAGTCAACAAATTACCTGATTATAGGACTATGGACAGAGAGAATGAATACCATAGTTAAGGTGCTCCCAGTGAGATTGCTCTGTAAAATGAGCTTAAAAATCATACCACTCTGCATAGTTGTACTCCCTTGTTCCTGTACGGACAAGGTTCTGATTAAAGTGTTAATCTTTGAAGAAATAGGTTAACTGAGGATTGACAAGGTCTAAAGCATGGGTGGTCATCCAGACCAAATGTTTAAACTGAGGCCAAGAGTAAAATTAAGGCAAGTGTGCTCTCTGGAATCCATCAACTCCATTCTGTACCAGACAAAGCACTTCTGAAAGTTATTCTGAGGTATCCCCAAAATAATAGCAAATTAACCTGAGATTTATGTTATTTCTTTATTTATTAATGCTATTATAATACACATATGCAGTATTGTTATATTTTAATCTTCTAATATATATTGCATGATAAAAATATTGTTATAAAATAGTTTTTATTGTTGTGGATTTTAATTTGTTTGTATCTAGGTTATTTACATTATTTTTTTTCAGCCTTCTAAAAGGAAAACATTGATTCTAACTTACTTAGCTTGGTCTTCTTGAGAACACCTGCATTTTTGGAACAGGTTGAGATAAACCAACTAGAAACAATGCGCTGCTGGACCTGCTGCTGACAAATGAAGAAAACCTCATTAAAGAGGTGGAGATAGAGGGGAGTCTAGGATGTAGTGACCATGCCTTAGTCAGGTTCAAAATCACTAGCAGCAAGGGCATGGCACAGAGTAAGGTAAAGACTTTGAATTTCAGGAAGGCAAACTTCCAGCTGTTAAGAGAATTGCTGGGTGAGGTCCCCTGGGACACTGTCCTTAGGGACAAACGAACTCATCAGAGTTGGCAGTTCTTCAAAGATACCCTTCTTAGAGCACAAGAAATTTCTATCCCTCTCTGTAAGAAATCAGGCAGGGCAGGAAGAAGAAGACCAGTGTGGCTAAGTAAAGATCTGCTTCTTGCACTGAGGCGTAAGAATGAAATGCACAGGCTATGGAGGAAGGGACAATTGGCCTGGGAAGAGTACAGGGAAATAGCTAGGAAGT
>VWZX01001513.1:864382-876637 GCA_013399015.1 Galbula dea | reverse complement strand
TACTCTGCCCTTGTGAGGCCCCACCTGGAGTACTGCCTCCAGTTCTGGGCTCCTCAACATAAAAAAGATGTGGACCTGTTAGAGCAAGTCCAGAGGAGGGCCACAAAGATGATTAAAGGACTGGAGCACCTCCCCTACGAGGAAAGGCTGAAACACTTGGGGTTGTTCAGCCTTAAAAAGAGGAGGCTTCGAGGGGATCTCATAGCTGCCTTCCAGTACCTAAAGGGGGACTATAGGATAGAAGGGGAGAGACTTTTTAGATTCTCAAACTGTGATAAGACAAGGGGAAATGGCTACAAGCTACAAGAGGGGAAATTTAGGTTAGAGATTAGGAGGAATTTCTTTACCAGGAGGGTGGTTAGGCACTGGAACAGGTTGCCCAGCGAGGTTGTGGATGCCCCATCCTTGGCAGTGTTCAAGGCCAGGCTGGATGTGGCCCTGGGCGACCTGGTCTAGTGAATGGCATCCCTGCCCATGGGAGGGGGGTTGGAACTAGATGATCTTCAAGGTCCCTTCCAGCCTGAGCCATTCTATGATTCTATGATTCTATGATCCAGAAGATTTCCACCTATGTTACAGCTTTCTCCCAGGCACCTTCAGCAGGCAAGGCATTCAGTTCCATTTAGTTCCAGTGACAGCAGGATCAGTGTAACCAACTATCTTAGTTTAGAAACTTAGCTTTTAGATGGTGGAAGTTATGTGTTGAATCCTTTCCAGTTTGAAATGCGGATTTTTCTTCTCCTCTCCAAAAGTACTCACATGTGGAAGTACATAATGTGACATTGAGAATGAGGATGATGTGTTTGGAAAAATTTCATGTTTATCTGACTGCATTCATGTCAGGAATTTGTTGTTTTCTTAAATAAATATCACAAATTATCATCGATTTGTCAAAAGAATACAGAAGACCTATATTCTCAACAGAGAAAAGGCTGAAAAGTTACCATGGCTGAAAGAACAAATTCATTTAAAGTTCTGTGTTGTTATAAACACTTGTATCTACAGACCCACAGCAACTGCAGGGAGCCATCTTGAACCTATATGAAAGTATAACAGTGTTGTAGATTTTAGAGACTTGTCTTTTAAGTAGATGTAATTAGATGAATAGTTTCTTAACTGAGAAGTTTCTTACCACTAGAGGGCTCAAAATTGCTATGTGATTTTCTGTACGAACACGTGTAAGCACATATATTATATACATACACTCACAATGTATGATATGTGAACATCATTCACATGCATATGCTTTATTTGCATATACACAGGTATAAACACACATATATGCATATACATATGCTTACATGCATCTTAATGGATCTATTTTACTTTGAAGGTTTTGAACATTTAAATGCAATTCAAATTTTAAAGATTTTTAATATAACTCTGCAATTCACCATATAAAGGTGATTTTTTTTTCATTTTGTAAAATAATTACAATGTTAAACTTTATTCTCAGATGGCCAGATTTACACAGATTATTCATTTCATCAAACTGAATAGTGAAAGTAATCACAATAAAATACAGTTCAAACTTCTGTGACCAATGCCTGCTGACATTGTATATTTTATTAAGATATCTAGACAACACTGAATAAGACGGGCATAGTTCATTTCTTCATACATGCCTTTCCACAGAATGTAATGTAGTGTTGCAGAATCTATCATCACAAGGATTTTTGTTTGACTATATGACATATTCTCCCAGGAAATATTAGAGGTTCTAAATAAATAAAATGTTCCTGGAAAGCTGACTGTTTTTTTTTTCACTAATGTGACAATTGTATTGAAGAGAGAAATGGCTTTCAACCATTTTTAAGTAATGCATACTCTTTGAAGACAGTGCAACTCAGTTCTTCCACAGTATGATGATGTAATAATGAATAATTTACCCATACGATCCAAAAGATAATTAAAATAATATTTTCAGTCAAACTTGACACATACAAAAATTTGAGGTTTCAATAATTTTAAATGTTAGCAAAGTTATATTCATCTAAGAAATCTGTTGATATAACCTCTCTACTTATATAGCCTATATTTCAAGAATAATGAGGTTTCAGATTATCATGATTAACAGTAATGGAAAAGTAGCAATACTGACAGCAAAATGTTTTGCAGACATTTATTGTTGTACATAATACTCAATTTTGAATAAAGGTTTTTGGGAGTTTTTTCCCTGAATAGAAAACTGGGGAGAAGCACAAGGAAATAAGAAGACACCCTTTTTGCAACTGTTCAGTGTTTTGATTGTTTGTGAAAAATTGTGTTGAATAGAATCACGTATATGAATAAAGTCTATTTAAGTGAACGAACATTCACATAACTGAATCAAATCTTTCAGACTTCAGTAGAGATCAGTATCATTGAATCTGGCAGGACTACGTGCTATTACTGCTTACACTCTCACTAGTACAGTTAGATACTAACTATTGAATAAATTAGCATATTCGTTATCTAGCATCATCATCTTATCTCTGTTTTCTTAAGTTGTTAAAAGCTGTACCACATGTTTCACCTTCATAAAATGGTAAATTTTTCAAACAGCACAAAAAAATCATCAAAAAAAGACTTTATCATATCACACTACTGGACGAATTAGCTCTAGTGATTTCACACTTATATCACTCATCAGTGAATGGCAGTCATATATTATTAAAATATCTGTATCTGTCACATCTATCTTCTAAAATATGAATTTTTCTTCTATTTTCTATATTACAAGTGCATTACAGATATGAAAGTTGCCAAGACCTTCTATTATAAACATTCCATTTTTAGCCTGGTGGCTGTCGTTACTCTATGCTTCTCCTCATTCACGAACGTGTTCCATATCATTGCCATGAGACCCTACTGAGTTAAGAAATGCAAGGCAATAACCAAGCTTAACTGGCTAAACTGGCAAATATGTCAGACTGAGTGCAGTTTTTTATAAATTTTATTTAAAAAAAGAAAAGCTAAATATGCAATTTAAGGGGTTAAAACTCTTAGTTTTAAACATATACTAAGATTAGAGTTAATTTCCATTTAAAATACTTACTTGCAGGCATATCAAGTGGGGTAAACATGTAGGACAAGATCCTGGGGCTCTGGATTACAGAGATCTAACAGCAATCAATCCAAAGCAATGACAGCATGCAACAGAGGCAGGAGGTCCACTTATAAATACCTTTGCTGTGAGCCATGATGAGACTGTAAGCATTGTTGCAAACACATTCAATGATTGTTTCTTTTCTTTTTTCTTGTTTCTTTTTTTTTTTTTTTCTGATTTGTACTCTTTTATGGGCCTGCATCTCGCTTGCAATGACTTTGTTCTGCAGTTTAGTTATTTTATGTTTCAAGACATGAATTTTTTTCATTCTACAGCAAACAGCTTAAACCTCTAAATGAAAATAAGAACAAGAAGAATACAGATATTTAAAAGTTTTGAAACAGGAGTCTTCCTAATGGGGTAAAATATTACAAACAAAATACTGGATAAAAAATGTACAGAAAATATAAAACATAAACCAGAATTTTTTATCAATTATAACATATAATAGTTACATATAACATGTAACTATTAGTCCATATTTATTTCCGTTTATTATCAACATAAACAATGAATATGTAAAGACTTTAACCCTAACTTGTGATTTCTAATTATTGGAAAATATGTCTTTATTTCTCACTTTTGTAACTGCCAAATTTTAAATTATATACCAGTTATTTTTTATATATAATTTATTAGAAATGATAAATGAGATATTCCTAAATACTCTTTACATATCCCAAAATATTTCTATGCAAAATTCATTCAAATTGCCTATTGCTAGAATATCAAGAGAATCTCTATTACTGCATTAATGCTTTGAAAATTGTTAACATCATTTATATAGTTTCTTTCCCCTCTTCACTATATTTTCCTGTAAATATTTTGCATTGAATGACTTAAATCCCCTTGAAACCAGTAGAATTGTTTTCATCCAGTAGGTCCATGGACTTCCATCTGAAGGGTTTAAAAAAAAAAAATTCTAAACATAATATATGTATGTGAAACTTTTAAAGCAATTAGTTACTTCTCTGAAAAAAATGCTTATAAGCCCACATATTCCCAGTGACAAGACAAGAGGCAATGGCTGTAAGCTGAAGCATAGGAGATTCCACGTGAATACACATAGAAATTTTTTCCCAGTTCAGGTGCTAGAGCACTGGAACAGACTGCCCAGAGAGGTTCTGGAGTCTCCTTCTCTGGAGATATTCAAAACCCGTCTGGACGTGCTTCTGTGTGACCTGGTCTAGGGAATCCTGCTGTGGCAGGGGGGTTGGACTAGATGACCTTTTGAGGTCCCTTCCAACTCCTAGCATTCTGTGATTCAAAAAGGTGATCAGGGCTTCAGCAGAAAGATTCCAATTCACTTACCGTATGCTTGGATGAGATCTGATGGCCTAAATCTGCAATACTGAAGCAAAGTGTCTCTCTGCCATTGAACTGAAAACAAATTAAGCATTAATTGAACAAGGTAGATAAACATATGCTTTATTTTGAGCATAGCAGTTGTTCCATTCACTTTGGTTGAATTTAAAGTCATGCACCCACTTACAAACATAGCAAGTCCATAAGTGCTAGTGACATGTAAATGAAAATCAGTTGTGTTTTGCAACTAGCATTAAAATAAGAAAGGGACCCTATAGTTTATAAGTGATTAAAGTAAAAACGGTCTCATATTTTGGTACCCTTTCGTGTTTCCAATGCTGCTTTCACTAAAACAAAATAACAAGATGAATAAACCCCAGAAGTAATTAATATTCTGCCACCATTTCCTTCTGGCTCAAAACAGTAACTAAATAATTTAGATAGACTTGTACTACTGATGAGCTGTCTGTTTTAACCTCACTGCACTAAGGAATATCCTTTGTTTCAAATAGGCAGCATTATGTCTAATCCCCATGCTTTTTCTGGGGCCAGATAGCCTTTGTGTGCAGCTGACACACAGATACGTGTTTTCATGGCAAACTCTGAGGATATGTGCCAAATTGTTCTGGCCAATTTATCCTGGCAGCAAGTTTTATGTGTTTACTCTCCCCCACCATAAGATTTCCTATTTCAGAGGTATTTTGTAGTAACTGATTTCAAGCAGGTAAAAATATAAAGCACTGAAATAATTATTTTTGTTAGTAAATTAACATAATTTCTTCAAGGACAAACTTAAGACATTTCCTAAACTCTGGGGAAGAAGCAGTTGAAGTTCCCAGTGTAACTTTGTGTTCTTAAAGGTAATAAATATTGCCTGAAATCTCACCATGCTGAAATTAATTTGTAATCTACTGGCATATGCATTTTTACATAGTAAGCCTTTAAAAAGTATTTTTAAAGTTCTCTAGATCTCTACTAGGAACTATTATAGTAATATACATATATGTAGTAACATATATCTATTATAGTTCCTGTAACAGTAATAGGAACTATTACTATTGCAATAATATTACAGATATTACTTTTATTACTTTGCCAGTGGCAAAAATCCTACCATTAAAACAGTGGTTTACTTGTAAAAAATACTTTTGCTGGAATAACTTATTTGGAAAATTGATTACAAATTATACTGAAAAAAAGCCGGGTTTGTTGGTGGTTAACAGTAGGACAGTTTATTGGACTAGTTTTACTAAAAGATATTTGTCTTTAATGTCCTCAAGTAGAATACATTTTGCCAGTGAGTAAAATGATCAGAGCAACTCAAATTTTGTTACATTATTTAATATAAATCATCATTACCACAGAAAAATCACTGCCTTTGTCCTTATTGTCTCACTCTTGTTTTTCCTTTGTCCGCTGTGCGACATGTTTACTTGCTCCCTTTCCTTTTCCAGCAAGATTTCTGATCTTGTCCGCTAAAGTAACTCTCATTTGTCAGCTGAACTGGAACAAACTTCCAGGCTTTAAAATTAGTGAATCAGGTCCTGTACTGTAAGACTACATTTAAAAGGATGACCTGTTTTTACTAGTTTTAATTTATGAGAACAAACAAGTCTGTATTAGACTCTCAGAGATATCGAGCAGAGATGTCTTTATGACCACTTAGAGGATGCTGCATTATCTTAAGTCTTTTGGTTCACAGGAAAGGGCCTAGGCTTGATAACAGAATCAAAGAAACTAATTTTGCTGTTAATGTTTGGGTTTTGGTTTGGTTTTGGTTTTTTTTTTTTTTTTCATATTTCATTTAACTTAAAGTGCCAAAATTTCAAACTACTAAGACAGTTACTTGTGAGTAGGCAAAATGAGACATAAAATAGTGATACTGCTACAGCAATTATAATAATAGAGATGCTGATTCCTTGAAAAATAAAAATACCTGGTTCACTATCTTGTTAGAAGAATGCATCCTGAAGCACCTAGAGTGGTAGATAGCTGAATTCAGTTTGTAGAAAAGATGCTTCACTCATGTTGTTTTGTAAGACAGTCCTAAGAAGCATACTATCAGTAACACAATATACTGACACATGTCACACATGGTGATCCTGGTATTACTCAAATGTTAGGTTACATTATTGGATCATTACAATGGAATTACTCATCTTTTGTACCAGTCTGAATCCCTGACTATTAAAAAAAACCAAAAAAGAACATATACAGGAGAAAAAAACCCACAACAACCTTCCCCTCTCAAAAGAACCCAGAAAGTACTACTATTACTGAAAGGCAATTGAAACCAAGTCTTCAATTTCTTTCATTCTAAAAATTAAAAAGTTTTTAAGTTACTGTACAGAAAGATTATCATGTAGGTGTCTTTTTGGGTAATTGTCCAGCCACTGGAGTTTCATGAATTCTGATCCACATAGTTAATTCCTTGGGAAGGATGAAAAATGATCTTTTCCTGAGGCCACCTTGGTTTTCACACTGAGACCTGGATAGGTCCTCAGGTAACACCAAGAGATAAAGAGGACAAAAACATCTTATAAATCTGATCTAGGGATTCAGGAACGAAGATCTAGGAACAGTTCAGTTCTGTATTCCTGAAGAAAAGACCAAAAAAGCCTTTGCAAATTTTGATGAATATTGTGGGAACAGGAGGAGTAAACATCCCTTGTCTGACATGGCAGCAATGGACATAGATTTCCTACACAAACTCTCTCCTTCCACCACTAGAAAGAGAGTGTTGGTCAACACAATTCATGTTATGATAAATAGTATGGTCAAATTATTATTGATTTTAAGTTACCACCCTTAGTTTACTGGAAAAACAAAGCTACCACACACCAATGGTCCACAATATGAAAGAGTTCAGCAGTTGACTGTGCTCTTTTCCATGAAGAGTGCAGCTAAAACCACCTGTGCAGGGAATGAATATAAATATGGGACAAATAGATAATCAGGTCACTTTCTGTCTAACACATGTTTAGCTTTTTTTTCCAAACCCTCGGTTTTATTTTCCTAAGATTAATTTTGCTACTGTCTTGGAGATTTTCCAGTGAAACTTAAAGTTCTTTACTGGCAAATACCTTCTGCTGTATTTAGAGAAGCAACAATTGGATAATTTAATCAATAATAACAGCTTAACTGATAGATTATTGGAGGAAAAATGTTTCACAGAAAGAAAGTGGAAGTTAAAGACTTGAACAAGATTTCTGAGTTCATCACTAACTGTAATTTCAGTGCAGCCAAAGTATACCAGGAATCACAGCAATCGTTCAGTAACAAAAAACTGCCAACAGTAGTGGCATTATTTTGGACAAAGACTGTATCTGTTTTCCTTTACCTAGCCAGAATGTTTAAGAGGTAACGTTTTTCATTGAATGATTATTGGTCTCTGTCATATTTCCCATAAGGGGAAAAACAAACTGTTCATTCTGTTAGCCAGAGAAAAAATATCTATCACCTCTACAAGAAATAGGAGGCTGAGTGTTCTTCCACAAAGTGGATTTTATCAGATTAATGATGTTCACTAGGATGTTACCTCAGTTATTCTGCAGAATTCTGTTTGATAAAATATATGCTTAATTGCTTTAGTTTATGCCTCTTCCTAATCCCTTTAATTTCTAAGCACAGCTCTCATGTCTGTGAGAGATATTAGTTTGAATGCTACCATCGATACTTCTACCAGCCAAGAGAAGTTTTAGAAATAAGGCTGGCAAATTGAATTTGTATTCCATGCCGCCACTGAACTGACTCCTACTGGAGTTATGGAATACATTAGATACTATGATGTGACTGAAAGAAAAGGAATCAAGAACCCACAACAGCTTGAACAACCTCTCATTTGATATACCAGTCTAGATCTGGCTGAGGAAGAAAAGCTGAGCAACAGATTACAGATTTGGGAAAAGAGAAAAATTATCTGATACCCATGGCTATGCTTCGCGAACGAAGATTTGGGAAGGGCTCTACCCACGTTTGTTGCAAGTGCGTTGGTGGCTAAAAAGGCCAATACAAGACAGGCATGTGCAGTTGCAAAAGGCACAGCAGAAAGACTCCTTAGATGGTGTGCTCTGCAAGGCACGATTCTTTCTGTGTTGTCTTTTCTCCTCAAGGGTGATCCTGTGTGCTTTCTCAAAAGCATCCACAGCGTTATAGATGGTGTGTCTCCAGGCCCCCCGCTTGGAGGCCAGAGTAGACCAGTTATGATGGTCAATATGACCATATCTGATACAGAATTTTTAATTTTAATATCTGATATAGAATTTTTATTTTTCCCTTGGGCCTTTCTCCATGGAAATCACAACAGAGTGGGAGTGAGGCTGTACTACAGGCCTCTACAACTATTTTCGGTTGTGCTCCAGACCATGAACAATGCAGGTGGCTGATACACCACAGGGCAGTTGCTTGCATTTTGTTAAAAGCCATTTTGTTGCCCCTCACCCATGACAAAAACACAGCTTGCTTTAAACTCCTCATGACCTCTACCACTAGAGGGCTGCACCTTATGCTATATGCCCCCCCACCCCGAACTCAATTATCACACTCCCGAGCAGAGAAGTAAGGAAAAATAATCATATTCTGAAGCATATAAGAAATACTTTTATCCATATTAAATCAACATTTGTTGAAATGTCTATTATATGCAGCTCTTTGCTTAATTAAGTAGAACTGCTATCAAGAAGCTAGCTGACAGGCTGGTTGTATAGCTTTAGCTACATTCTTCAAATAGGAACCTGTCTATTAATCTATAAAAAGACCTACTTACAGGTAAAGAAAAGTTGAAAAAAAGCTTGTCTTAGTGGGACTGGGAGATAACATATTGGGAAATTATTAAACAAAAGGCATTCTGTAGAGACAAGGGGAGGCACTTGTGAAACAGCTGTTGGTAAAGAAATAGACTAATGCAGGACAGACATCTGCTGAGTCTGACGAAATTAGGTTTCAGGATTACCATTTTTTCCTCTAAGCTTACAGAAGATAGATACACAAACAACATACACGCCGCTTATCACATTAATTCCCTTTTTTTTATTCTACACTTCAATATTCCTGTTATTAGGATTAAACAATACTTTTGTTTCAAGAATGCAATCAAGTAAATGTTTTATAAGCTAATTGGAGCTCCCAAAGGGAAGACTTGCAGGTGCTGAATCCAATCAGATCTGCCACATAATTAAAATTGGCACGGGGGGCACAGTAAAACAGATGTGGTCTTAAAACAGTGGAATTGTTTGATTCAATATTACTACAGATGAATGGGACATATTCACAGAGATAAAGAGCACAGTGTTATAATTTATCCAGTTCCACTGCGGAAATTGACTCAAGATGGCTTCATTCAAACATTGTGGGGTTTTTATTTTTGTCTTGAACAAAATTTTCTCTAAGTCATTTGCTCAGTTTACAAATAAAAAGAGGCCTTTCAGGACTTACACCCCTACAAACTGGACCTGTGATTTTCAAGTCACACTGATTTTTTTGGCTCAAACACTAGTTAAAATTTTTCAAGTGGAACTTATTTAAAAAAAAAAAAGAAAAAAAAAAGCTAGAATCAGTCCCCAGCTTGTTGTACCACAATTGTGTCAGCTACTGCCAAGGTAACAGAAGCCTAAAGTTTAATTTCAGTCCATAAACTAAGCAATCATGAGTCAGAGTATCTTAGATACAACGGGTATATGATGAGTAAGAAAGTTCCATTTTTATACAATCATTTTTCTGACCCTATATGCTGGCAAACTGTTACTGAATCTCCTGCATCTATTTCATCTTCCTGTGAGGAAGCTAGATATTGCATTCCTGGGGCACAATTCCCAAAGAAGTCATTGAAAGTTTCCTATGTACAGTGCTGGATCGAGTTCTTAATTTGTGAGTACTTTTGGGCAGGAGCCTATTTAGATGTTAAAAGTGTTCATGTTTTTAATATCCTATAACGGATTACACATCTAGCTTGTAATTTATATGTAAAGGTGATGTGCTGAATTATATATTATACATGAAATTTGTATTTTAAGTACTAAAAATTGTTTGGGGCAGCATTAAGGATAAGTGATTACTGAAACTAAAGCCAAGACTCCCAGGGAGCTTAGAACGGATATTGGATTTCACCCACAAACAGCGCAAGTTTTAAGCTTGCATAGTAAGAGGAATCAAGTCAGTAGCCATTCTGGACACATACGTTATCAATAGGAATTAAGCACAGAGCATGGTCTAATGCAATAAACACATTTCTAAACACTGCGCAGAACTGAGGCTCTAGTGCTGACCACTACCGTTACTGTTACATCAATTCCAGAAAAATTTTCGAAGACAATGAGTCAAATGGCAGACTCAAGTAAAAGTCCTTCTCTAGTACGTAGACAATCCCCTCCCCGAGACCTCCTCCAACTCCCCCTACCCCCTGCACCTTACAATGTTTTAAACTTCAACCTGAATAATTTGGTATTTGCAAGCAGAAATAACCTTCGTCGCAGGGAAACAGCTTTGAATTTTCTACGAGATCTTTACGTAAGCAATGCTGCTGGGTGTCACAGTGTCCAGCTAGTCCAGCTGTCACAGTATAAAAATAAGATCTTTATTACATTTCTTTTCCACAAGCCTGCGCAACGAAGCCTGGCGCCCTATCCCCACCCGCCCCCCGCGGCGGCCGGCAGGAAGGACCCGGCCAAACCGGCAGGGTCGCGCGGCGGCTTCCATCGCCGCGCTGGTGCAGACAGGCTCGGCGGGGACATGTCCCCACTACCCCACCGCCTCCTCGGGCAATCTCAGCCGTCCTCCCACACCGCTGCGGGCCTATGAGGCGCAGTGTGTAACCCAGGTGACGCCGCATCACAGCGAGGACCCTCCCGGGGCGGAAACTGGCCTCCGCACACGCCCTCCCTGTCGTCGTCGTCGTCGTCGCGCGCCACCCGCCCCCCGCTGGCCGCCGCAGAGATTAAACCTCCCCCGCCTCCCTCCCCCAACGGCTTTTCCACTCGAAGCCCGACATTGGCTATACGTTTCAATCCCGACCTTGCTCTCTTTTGTTCCGATTGGCCGAATCTCCCGCCTGTCTTCACAGAAAGCCCCGCCCTTCTTTATCACGGCTTCAGAACCCTCCCCCGCCTTCTCGTCCGTTTTTCCCCGCTCCGGTCCTTGCACCCCCTTTCACAGCCCTAACCTTTCTTGTCTTTTTGGTTTCCGCGGTGTAGCCGAGGGTGGTGGCCCCCAGCCCGCGGCCAGCCAGCCAGCCAGCCAGCCTCCCGTGCGCCCGTCGGAGGCGGTGGTGTCGGGACGAGAGCGGAGCGGCGTCGCACGGGCAGCGATCCCCTCTCTCCACCCCCGTGCACATCAGCCCGTCAGTGAGGGAGGGCAGGAGATCCCGGGAGCGGCAGCAGCTGAGGTGCAGCGCCGGGCGCGGCACTAGGACAGGCAGGGACGAGAAGGGTCTCGGAGGCAGCGTGAATCATCTCCCACTCACTCCCTCGCCCACCATTTACACCGCTCGCTCGCTCCCTCCCTCCTTCGCCCCCTCCCTCCTTCCCTCCACGCCGCCTCAGTCTTACTCGTTCGCTATCCCCTCCTCTCCCACTCACTCTTTTCTCTCCCCTCCTCTCCCACTCTCTGTCCTCTCTTCCTCCTGTCTCACTCTTTTCACTCTTTCCCCTCCTCCCCTCTCCCCCTTTCTCTTCCCTCTCTCACCCCCCTCGTTCCCCTGTCTCCCTTTTCCTCATCTCCTCCTGACACTGCACTGCAGCTGCTCCTCCAGCCCAGTCCTGCCCGCTTCCCTCCCTCCTTTCCCTTCCCTCCCCCCCGGGTGCCAGATAAACAAGGCGCGCAGCATCCTCTACAATCCCGAGCTTAGCTCTACATTTTCGAAAAGGACA